>JBBPNU010001235.1:0-10226 GCA_038091055.1 Leccinum angustisporum
TTCCAAGGGCTAGGGACCACGGACGAGGAGGAAGAGCTGGCGCACACGGAGGGATACCGTGTCATTTCCCAATGTGACGACAAAGTGGGAAGAAAGACGACATACCGTCGACAATGGATCTGGATGGTAAACTCGGCCAGCTCCATCTCAGTCAAGATCTGAGACTGCTTTTCGCTGACGCCAAGTTGTTCGATCAAGAACCTCGAGATCGCTGCCCAGGCAACGCAACGAAAATCAGTGATTTTGACCACGGGAAAATGGCGGGGAAAAATGAAACGCAAGAACGCACCAGCAGGTTGAGCCTTGCTCTCCGTAGAGATCGTACACATCGGACAAAATATTGGGTACCGATGTTCTTCGATCTTGGAGGCGACAAACCCTCGCAAGCATGACCTACACATCGTGTGCACGCACTCCTCCACTTTGGCGACGTCGTCCTCGGGCAGGTCTTCCATGCATATGCTGCACTGGAACGTGGCTTGGACGTACTGCGCGAGTTCCGCCTGCTCTCGACGGAGCAGTTGGTCTTCCTTGTCAAATTCGGTTTGGAGCTGATGAGCGAGGGAAGTTTCGACCCATATATCTTCTTCGGAATCTTTGTTTGATATGTTCTCAAAGTCGAGGTCGTCGTAGCTAGGCGGAGATTTGGAAGGGACGGGGGGTGGATTGTCGGCAAAGATGCTTTGAGCCCCAGTGGTGCCAGTTGCCCACCATTGAGGAGGCGCAGGATCAGGGCGCTTGATAGATGCAGATGCAGCAGCAGATGGCATCCCACGATAATACGCCCCGGAAGCAGCCTGATTCGCTTTCATCTGTTCCACCCGCAGAGAGGCCCTCAGGCGATCGACTTCAGACAGAAGCTCCTTATTGTCAGAGCTCAGCTCCGCGATCTGCACCCGCATGGTGAGTATAGTGATGTGCGTCAAGTCTTCGTAGTGTTCGAGCGCCTATTGACCTTAGCAACCAAGTAGATTCAGATGCGGGACGATACACTTACTCTTTGCAAGAGACCGGTCTTCTCGCAAAGGTTTGCGATCCTAGGACGGTCATAATGCGTGAACATTTCATTACCGAGGATTGCATCCGCGATCTGTGGCGCATGGACAAGGTTCATCTCGAGTAGACGTGTCTGCAAATGAGCCTGCTCGGGTCGATTCTCCTTCAGAACATCCAACAAGAATGACGTTGCGGGCTGGATCATGTTCTCCGACATAAAGATGTCCACAACCTACAACGCATGCTTCAAATACTGCTCGACGACTGGTTAGATTTTCACCTACGCGTTCGATATCAACCAGAGGCCCAGTCTCATCGTTAACGAGCTGGGTGGCAAACTCGGCAGCCTTGTCGGGGTTCGTCCTCATGACATGCTGCAACAGAGAGACATAGTCTGGAGTATACCCAACCTTCTTCGAATACAGAAGAATCTTGTCGGTCTGACCGGTCTCCGCAATACAGGCGATAACCTTGTTGGGGACATTTGCTCTGAGGTACACGCTCAAAGCCAAGGACATGTCATGCAGGCGGACGATATCCCCAAGTTCTCCACTGCAGGTAAGCTGATAGCGTAATATTAGGGACAGCCACGTTTCTTGAACGAGGTCTTGCCTTGTTCTCTTTCAGCCACTTCTTGAGAAGCTGCTTGCGACCCTGCTGCAATACAGGGCGAGCAAACTCGAGTGACTCGAAATGATTGAGTTTACCTTTCTCCAATAGGATACCGAAGTACTGGAGAATAGGCGACAAGCCTCCCGTGGGAGCAGTCACTTGTTTGAATGATTCGATCACCTGTGCTGTGCGAAGAATGCCCTAGTGCCAAAAACTCAGTTGGGCAGCCACCGCTAGTAACTGGGCATGTACATACACGAGGGGAATTTGCGGCTATCTTCGCTGCTTCGCTATATTGACCGGAAGAGAATAGTTGCTGGTACTGCTTAACGTAAAGATCATCCGCACCAGGCAGATTAGCCCGGCTGGCGAGTTTGAACGCGAGTTCGGTATTATTGAGCGTTGAAAGAATGTAAGGGACGATGGTTTGCTCGTCGACACTGACTGATAGAACCTGGCCTTTCTTGTTTACACCGATGATCCCATGAGTAGTCTCATACTCCGCCGTGACAAAGATCGTCTCTCCGGATATGCGATTCATATAAACGCATGCGCCGGACTCCAGATCGTAAAGGTGAATGAACCCATATTTGGTGACCAAGAAAATGATGCCATGCTTTCTGGACACTTGCATCGCTACGGGGAAGTCATTGACAGCTTCGGGGGGGAAGTAGACGTCAACTGCCTTTTTAACGAAAGGCGGATCCGGGGCGGTGTGGTCAATCTCCACAACATGAAGCTACACGACACCTAAGCTCGGACCCAACCCATGTGAGGCACGTCACGTACCTTGGCGCCAGTAGCAGTCCGCACTGCAAATGCAAATAACTTCGTTACGGACTGGTGGCCATCTTGCTTCAGCTCCGCAAATGAAGCGGCATGCCCTTCGATGGACTGGCTGACTCCACGATCTCGACTGTATAATTGCATCGCTCCCTTGACCTTGAACGCGGAAGGATTTGTCGAATTACTGGATATACCAATTAATACCAGCCACTTTTCGTCAGAAGAGGCACGGTAGTTGATGATCTGCGCTCCTGCCAGTGTTGGGTGCCGGTCAAAGACTTTCTGCGGGGCTGTCTGGTCCCCAATTGACCAGTGATAGACGGAGGTTTCGGTGACCATTCCGATGGTTGTCTCCGATATCCATTTCCAGAACACGACATCCTCGTTGTTGGCATGAGACTTGACCTTTTGCTTGGTCTCAATATTGAAAATCTGCAATGTTCGACCGGCTATAGGGGGGAGCTATCAGCGTTACTATAACGGAGATGGGTTTCGGACAAACCTTTTAACGCGAGAATTTTCTTGGAGGGATGCATGATTGCAGAGTCAGCGCTGATAGGTCTTCGAAGGACATTGTTGGCGTCGGCGAGGTCGATTATGACGACTTGATTTTGTTCATTGACCTTTTCGCGTACGCAAATGAAGTGGTCGGATTCTAAGGTCAAGGTCTGCAGAGAACTGAGTCAGATTTGGGAGTACACATAGAACAAGCCTCTACTCGCCTAAGAAACAAGGTGTCGGGCAGAAGACAAGTTGATTAAACATTCTGCTGTGGCTCGAAGTTGACTACGCGTACCTGGAACGAAATTGAAGCTGGTTGAACGCCGAGACTGGAGAGCTGAATATGCTCGCAAAATGCGATGGGTTTCGAGGTGTCCGTCATGGTTCGCTAAAGACCGTGCGCGACGGCAAAGAATTCGAGACTTGGTCGACGTGGGTTGAGGTGAGCAACGTATTAAAAGTTTACTCGTGTTTGTCTCACGCTATCTAGGGCAACAAAATTCAAATGTATTTCTACTGTTCAGCAACGATCAACGCGACCTCCAAGTCTTCTTCTTCTACTTCTGCGGTTGGTGGGGGTTCATTGCCATAATATAGGCGCTGCGCCACGATCGCTGTTTATTTTTGCGGTAGGTAGTTAGCAACACGTACAGAATGCGTGTCGGCATCACGACTTGCCTGTGTCTACAGATAGTTGAAATATCGCACAAACCTTGAACTGCAGCGAGGACCCTTTGAGAAAGAAGTACGCTGTCCTATTAGGTTGGCGACGTCAACGCTGCCAGTCATAGATCCAATGAAATGTGGTCTGACTTGAACGCATCACCACCCACCCAACCGATCATGGTGGAAGCACGGAATCCATAAAGCGACTTGTGCTTATAATTACTGCTCATGTAGCACATGAGGCCGTCCCCGATCCATGGCATAGTCAAATACACGAACCTTATGAGTTGTGGGAGGGGCAATGTGCTCTCCAATCCCAGAGCAAAGTATCCGAGCAGCGTGATATAGAGCTCATATCGCCCAAATATCAGGAACATTATCGCTGAGCAGATTCTGTACAATGTATAAGTTAATGAGAACACGGGGCGTAGTGCAACAACTGCTTACATGACACTGCTCAGAAACTCGATGTACTGCGTATATGACGGCCATTGCCAAAACGAAAATGGTCGTGGGGATGATGTATAGGTCTTCGGACGATAACGGAGACAAAGGAACAATAATACGAGCTGTTAATTGATGGCATCTTGGTCACACGATCTCAATTCTGTCTACATCTCATGGGGCGTACCTGCGCAACGATCATGAGAATCGACTGATACAGCAAGGGAAGCTCGAAGCGAGAACCCAGCCAAAAAAAACACCGAGTGATATTGGCAATCAACCTGATGGATGCGCCGTCAGCGTGTTCTGCAAATTAAAATGACCGTCTAGCATGACTTGCAGAATTGCACAAACGTCGCTAGAAAAACCCGAAGAGTCCCTGATGGGTAGAAAATGGGCGAGTGTGAACGACAACGCCTGGACGAGAAATGCGAGACAAGTTACCTCTTCCTGACGATGGACACGGCTTGATCTGCGTAGACGAGAGGAGGCCCAACAGCCATCCCAATGGACGAAGCCACAGCGACCCATGAAGGTATCATTGAGTGACGAACAACTTGGATGATGGGAAAAGTACTACAACCAGGCCGCAGCCGTGATTACTTACAGTAACAGACACTGCATATTATCTACAAGGGTCATTGAACCACTAGGGTCAGTAAGTTACCACCACATATTCTCTCAGATCAAGCGCTCGCGGGGTTCTGGGCGACAACGTGGCACTTCAACACTGCACTGCCAACAACACCAGGGACATCTCAGGTTCTTTGAATCGTGCAATTGGGACACGGGTATCGATATCTGGCCTCGATCACAAGCTTCCAACCACATCAAGAACGCAGATGTGACCGTACTGCTTCTGCAGGTGGTTGACCAGCGTGGTCCATCAGCGTCGAGCGTTCTCGGCGTCAGACCGAACCGGATTTTAATATATGCGCGGCAGGTCTAGTTGAGCTTTCATTTTAAAGTGCCTCATGTCTACTCCTCGGCATCCGAACCCCGCAACGGATGGGTGAGTGATACAAGACTTTGCTTTCCCGCCTCTTGATGACCCAGAGGATTCAGGCGTTCCCCATGCAAGTGTTATAGCCTTCCTCGATTGTCAGTGAAAAAGGCGATTGTCGCGGTGGCAGTTGCACGCCGACTCACCACCATCAGATATGCAATTGATGGTTCCACCCACCCGAATACCACGGGTCAAGCTGCTCTCGTGCCGCTGGCAGCTCCACTGATGGCTCGCGGGCTTCACCGCCGGGTCTTGCTTTCTCACCGAAACATCACGACGCTATGCAAAACGACTTGTTCTTTTCGCTAGCTACAGTTGGAAATACCCCTCTCGAGGCATGGGACCAACATACTTGCAGCCTCGCTTCGGTTCTGCAGCCACCATCCATCCCTTTGCCTGTAGGTGGCGCGGCGACAGCCATATTCTGATCCATCCTTGCATTCGCAGCCATCCACGACCCACTTCTGCCTGCCTGTTGCAACACCATCAAAGGCAGAAGCGACGGTGCCAACGTGATGCTACGCTTGCAGAAATATTGAGGGGACGTCGGTAAGCACCACCTCGCCTGGATGTCCTGGTCATGCTACCGTCATCGAGCTGCTTCGCATCCCTCATAAAGAATCCGCGATTGCGAGAACGAACGCACGTTGATTCCCCTATGATTTGGCGGAGATTTCCTTGAGTCCTTTCCTTTCGTTCGTTTCCGTTATGCTCTGCGGTGCGGAACTCAACGGTGGGATTCGACGCGCACGGAGTTGCAGCCTCCAGGTGGGTGGGTGCATGTTCACTTTGTGACACGTTGCCCATTTTTTCTGGAAATTTAGCCTCCCCCTCTTCAATAATTGGGGTGTCGAGCATAGCGTAAAGCACTGGTATGCTCAGTGCGAATCAGGCTTTGGAGATGCCATATGCTGACCGAATAGGTCTGGCCTGAGAACTTAGCCCCTGACCCACGCAAGTTCAACAACGTTTGTGGTTGACCGTGCGCGTCATCTGCGAGCTACGTATACCGCAGCATGGAACGATCCATTGAAGAATGAATTCGACGCCACCGATAACGGCCATTCCGATTTGGCATTTGAAAAATGCTGAGGTTGCAGCAATGAAAGGGGGTCGCAAAGGCGCAACGGCCATGACGACAATCACAGAAGTTGTTCGAGGAAGATAGGCAGCTCCTTCTCTGAAGGGTATGAGATAACTGTTAGATCGTTGACGTAGGGAATTTTCATGTTCCAAGAGGAACTTTGGATGCGTGAGAGCTATTTTTGGGCTCGGAGGAACCTCGTTGCGTCTTCGAGGGCTTTTATAAAGCCTGTTTGAGTTTGGTGTCGTTCGGATCGTGTAGCACGACTTAGACGGCGTTGTCCAGTCCTCTCCCCGTTCTGCCAGTCAGACGACATCCGTTTCATCTCAGTGACAGTTACTTCCGTTCATCGCCATCAACTCAACATGTCGACGCCTCTTACCGAGCTTTCGCTCGAGTACCAATACCCAGTCTCGGTCACCGCTGCTTCCGAGAATTTCGAGCAGCCTTACGACACCTATTCTTCTCTCGTCGTCCCGACAGGGCCCGGCCCTGTCTCTGATTTCTGTACCTCCGAAAATTTGTACTTGTGGCAGGACGCGGACGGCATCTATCAGTGGGCTGACGCGCCCACCCCAAGGTCCGATAGCTGCCTGGCGTATTCATCGCCGTCTTATTACGCACCCACGTTCTCGTCAGACACACTTCCCCTGGTGCGTTCCCATCGCCTAACTTTGCCTTACAACACTAAGTCCCAACCAGTCTGATTATGGTGGTTACCGACACGGTGATCTTGAAGAGCCCACGACTACCCAAGATAGCCTGTACATCTTTCAGTTGGCGCAGCAGGTCAGGAATGGGCTCGGCCGTCCGCAGGTCCAGGACCATCGGTCAAGCATTGCCCGCGCAAGCGACAACTTCCTTGCACAAGGCTCTTCTATTTTTAGCGATGGACACTCGTCCTCGAAACGTGGAAGCACCGCAGATTACCGTTCGTCCATTCCACACCAATCCAGCCCCAAACGCGACACTCGTCCTCCATCGAGAAAACGTTCAAGAGAATTATTAGACGACGGCAGTTCAAGTTACCATCTTAAGGTTCGTTCTCCGGCGCCAATCTTAGGTTCGAGTTATTGATCTCTCAATGTCTCAATCTAGGAAGAAGATGACAACCCTCATCCAACTTCTCTGTCTGCGGCGAATGACGCATGTCGTCTTCCCCAACCACATATGCAGGTGCTACCGTCCTCCGTTCGAATTCCCCGCCACGGTGATGTCACCACTTCTTTGAATGCTAAATCCCACGCCCGAGAACATGAGCCCCGCTCGCGTCTAGAAGAACGCTGCACAATTCCCGTGCCAAAACACATGAGTAATAAAAGGCTGCATCGGTCAAACGAGGGGCCTGTTCGCCAAGAAAGTACTATCGTGTCGATGCCAACGTGGCCCATCCCTGACGATCAGGTTATGAAAGGGACGAAGAAGCCCGGTGAGCAGAAGAAGCAGGCGTTGGCATGTCTATTCTGCCGAGAGAGGAAGATCGCATGTGGCAGGCCTCCTCCCCTCAGCCCTGACCAGACCTGCAAGTAAGAACATCCCTTTTATTCCAGTCGGAACCTGAACTCTGACGTTGACGTTAGTCAATGCGCACGCCGTGGGATCCATTGCCAGTATCCAACTGAATCCCGTCGCGGTCAGCACAAGCGCCGCCGTAAGCCAATCGAAAGCGACCCTGCCGGTCAATGCACTGCCCGCACGAACCCGTCGTCGACTGTATCATCAAGTGTAACCCCTTCTTCTACGATAATAACGACCAACACCACGCCATCTGTATAAACACAGAGCCGAGCAAGATATCAATCATGTATTCACAACCCTCACTGTGCACGTTCAGAACTGGCTCATACGTCACAACACCCTCCTTCGCACGGCATTGACTTGTCAAGAACAGAGAGGCTCGGCTATATATTGCACTAGAATCGACGACTAAGCTATTTAATATTTAGCCCACTGCCGGCCACGCCCTCCTGGGATGCTGGGGTCCTTGCATGAGATCCAAGTATCTTCCCAGCGTCGCCCACACACTCTCTTTCATGCCATTGGCTGGTACATGATCAGGAGTAGACAGCTTTTTGTTATTTTTTATATTATGCGTTGTATTCCAGCGCTTTGGGATAGACTGTAGGTAGATACTGTGTGTCAAAACCTGTTGCAAGATAGCTAGGCCCTCGGGGCAATAACATATGCATCAATGAAATCAACGCTTGAATCAAATAATGTGGGTACCGAGAAGTGCCGAGTTCCAAAGAGAAAGTTCAGTATATCGTGATGTGGCAGGGCGATATGATCTCGGGGGACAAGCAGGCCGCTTAACCGGGGGCTCCAAGGAGTCAACATGCCTGATGCGCTCGTCCTCGGAGGCTCGCTACTAGCACTGTCGTAACGATACTAAGAAGGAATAAGACATCATACTTAACTTATCACTTGCGTTCCACTCGGAGTACCGTAACACACCAACCCACTGGCATCACACGTTGGAGAAACGCCACATACTGCTGTCGTCGTCAAGTTCGGCGAGGACCGAATGAATTCCTTGCGGGGACCTGACCTGATCGGCCCCTGGGCCAAGTGCAGTGGTTGGGCCCAGACCCTGCCAGTGGCTGGGCAGATATGATTCAAGAGATAGAACCATGGCCCGGTGAGGGAGTTGCGACAACCCGTTGATAACCCTTACCTCCTCCTCGATCGATCATCGTCGGGAAGGAAACGACATGAGGTATAAAGTTTTTTTGGATGCTTTCAATGACCGCGTCCACGATGTGGACGAAGGCCGAAGGCAACCAAATGGTCGGCTCCAACAGGCATGTCGTCCACGAGGCGAACGTCGACCGGCTATAGTATAGTATCTATCACCGGTATATTTCCAGACTAGCGAGCTGATGGGTCACATCTTGGAGGGCAGCAAAACTGTTGTGGTGAGCGACTAGTCTTGTCGTGCGTCTTGATCTTGGCGGCAGCGGAGTCATCCGGGTTAGATCGCGATAAGATCGACGGCCGAAGAGAAGGACAGGGGTACGTGATCTCGAACGCCATACGTAGCTGTGTGAAAGGACCTCGTGGCACTGAACACGGCCCGAGTATGCGTGCCAGGGAAGACCAGTACTTACAGCACCAAGTTGGCCACTGGCGTTAGAGTTCAAGAGAAGTCGATTGCGTTCAGTGCCTGGTCCACAAAACTACCCACAGGTGGAGTAGTGTGGACTAATGCCAAGTGAGACTGCCATGCTTGAAGATACACATACTCGCGTGAGCCCCTTGATGCATGCATTGGCTTGCTCCGATGGAGTTTCTGATCAGAAAGATAAGCAAAACACGCTCCAGCCACGATATATCCAGCAAATAGATAGAGATAGCAAAGCCTAATAACACAGTAGGACAGAGGGGTAGAAGAAAAAAGTCAACCATGAATCATATATGAAGACGTCCAGTGAGCGCATCATCATCTCTTCACCGACCGTTGACTGTAGCAGTGGAGTCTCTGCGGACGTTAGGACGACTGGCAGCTTGCGCATGCTGCGATGACGGCGTGGAATTGGGATGCTCGGGAATTTTATCGATTTCCTTCTTGGCAGCCTGCCATGCTTCAAGGTTCTGGGACAATATGCCTGATATTATACTAGCATATTTCGAAGCAATAAGGGTCCTACCTTCTTGCACCAGTCTCTGTGACTTCTGGCCATATTGATCGTCATCTCCCGGAGGTCTGCAACCTTCTGACGTTGGAAACGATCGAGGTCCGCTTGTATCGTGGAACTAGAATACTTCAGGTCCTGAGCCGTCAAATGAAGGGCATCTTCAAGCTTCGAGCCATCGTAACACCGTCAGAAAATGTTTGCCAAGTAATCGAATGACCTTACTTGAGAGATGGTCTCACGGGTTTTACTAATACCGTTACGCCTTGCCGTTTCCGGATCGACGTCCATCATCCCGTGCAGCGTATAGCTGAGTGCATTCAGGAAGCCCATTCCAGGAGCACGTCGCCTGTGAGGACTCGGGCCAGGATGTGGAGGGAGGTATACCGATCCGGGATCATCTGGATTTTCACTCGATTGACCCTCTGACTGTGGATTTGTCAAACCATCGACTCGACCGCGCGAAAGGGCCTCTTCCAGCCTCTTGGCCTCCCTCTCG
>JBBPNU010001236.1:0-10221 GCA_038091055.1 Leccinum angustisporum
CGGCACCCGTCGTCGCCCACTGCAGCTGCAGCGACATCAGTGATGCCACCACCACGTTGAACAAAACGCCCCGGGGCCAGAAATCTCTAGCGCTTGAGTATTCGTGATCATCGGGGAGACAGTAGCTGGCGATCTGATCGCGATTCCCCAGTCTATACTCGCGAGGAGCGTCGCCATGCACATCCCCGGTGATAGGCTGTCCGTCGAGACCTATTCCACCATTCCACTTTCGCGAAGCTGCGCGGTAGAATAGCGCAGTCACGTAGACGGCACGGGACCATGGCAACACTCTTGCATAGTTGAACACGGGAGGAATGCTGGACTCGTCTGGGGAAATGATGTCTTTGTCGCGAAATTTCCAGTCTGAACTGGGACTGATGGTCAAGCCGAAGTTGGAGGTGACTCGGGTAGGAGTAGCACGGGGGTCATGCGGATCTGGCTCGAATACTTCTTGATTTGCCCTGTTGTATGCGTCCTGCACGCGATAGTAGTCACATTTAGGCGAAAGAACCAACCAGCCAATGACGATCGGCAACAACCAAAGCCACACAGAACCAGTTCCTTGTCCACTGGAGTTTATGTTGTTCGCGACGTTGGAGAGGGAATCTATGACAGTAAGTAAAAAGGCAACGACCACCCAAGCGATCGATGTTGCGGATGCAATCGACCATGTATGTGAATAGTCGAGTTGTTGCGAAAGTGTGGTCCACCATTGGTCGTTATCTGGGTGAATGACAAGTGATTCAAATCGACCGTCTTTTTCTGGATGAACGCGTAGAGGGACGTGTTGGAAACGGTCCAAAACCTGCACCATTGCCTGGCGGACTGAAGCATTTGGATAGTCGATGCCCGAAAAAAGCTCATCATTGAGCCATCGTGCGTTAAGGAGGGTGACGAATAGAGAATAGCCGGCGAGGGTTGGTGAACCGAGCGTCAGGATGGCAGACATGAAATTGTCTATCCTGCGTCGAGAACCAAAAGGGAGCTGGGAGACCAAAGCGAGATATGGTAGGAGCCATGCGGCAAACTCCTGCGAAAAGATACTCCAGCTGAACGCCTCGTCCCCCTCTCCGCAATGCCTTTTGCAATCATTGACTGTAATTCTCATATAAATGGTGCCGCTCAGGCTAGAGTTGAGATCAGTGACACTGGCGGGCCCATTGCTTGTGAGGAGGTATGGGAGAGCAGTTGCGTTTGAAAGACCGCTAGGGCAATTCTGGTCGGTAGTAGCGCAGCTTATCATGTCCACCAAACACTGCGAGAAATTCAATGCGCTCGAAGTCATTGGGCAGAATAAGACGAGTAAGATAAAGGCTAGAAAAGGTGATTAGTTAGATGCTACGTGACCCAAAACGGCAGAACCACCTTTCCAGTGGCATTGTCCGCGCATGTGTGAAGGGGGGGGGGAGGTAAAGCGCCATCCATGCGGAAGGCCCTTCATATATGCATTCATTGCTGTGCGTGATCCATCATTGGTAACGGTGTACCTAGTAGACAAACTTGAAGACAATATAAAGTCGAATCATACGCAAGCCTTGCCAGTGGACCTGGTCACCTGAACGTTGAACTTCGAGACACCGCCAGGGCCTGGCACAATCTTCACTTCAGTTACGCGTCCGTTGGCAGGAGGTATCCCGACCGTTGAATGTTATCAATCCTAAAATGTCCATAGTAAAATTTTGCTTCAAGCTAGCTTTGCGAATGTGGCCAGCGGTCGTGTAAACACCAAACCAGTGTCCTCACATGACGGAGAACTGTTTAAAGGTCGCTCAGTCAAATGTAAACATGAGTGGCTAGTGGCGCCAGTGCCTGGGCCCTGCGAACAGTTATCCATGTTCCATCATTGGTACTGGTGTAAAAACAAAAACAATAAAGTCGAGTTTTACGCAAGGGACCTGGACGTTGAACTTCGAGACACCGCCCCTCAGGTGCAATCTTCAGTTTCGTGTCCGGTGGCAGGAGGTATCCTGAGATGATCAGTCCTACAATGTCCATAGTGAATTTCTGCTTCAAGTCAGCTTTGAAAATGTGCATCAGCCACTGTGTAACCACGAAAACCAGTGTCCTCACATGACGGAGAACTGTTTAAAGGTCGCTTAGTCAGGGCAAGCCGTGTGTAAATCGCAGTGCATGCGAACTAGTCTGGTGACCAGCCCTATCGACGGTTTGCCTCTCAACGGGGCGACCTCATATACTGGCTGGTCACCAGACTACTACCCGCGATCAGGTTTCGGGAACAAATGTGGGGAACGAAGAAAAACATAAATATTCACATGGGTTCCGAACTTAGATAGTTCTGACTCGCTGCCTTGCACGGCTAGTAGTACCAGGTCGACGGTGTTCCAAAAATAATCCCTCCCTGGCGCGAAGATCAGCCAGCATTAGATTCCGGTTTCACACTGGCATAAAATGATTTACTGCATACTTGAAGCTTGAGCGCTGGAGTGAGCTTCTGGTGTGCTAATCTCCCAATGGTGGCAGGTTCGTCACGGGGGTGATCTACAAATTCCCTTTCTGCCATTCGTTTGCCGGTGGCGAGGACCGCGCCTCGGGGTGAGAACGGTCGAAATCAGTCTTCCCGGGCCTGTGCGTGCCACTAGTGCCACTCTTTGTTGCAATTTTACAGCTGTACATACTACAATTACCTTGCTTGCCAGTGACAAGGTCGGTCAGATGTCTGATTAATTGTAGAAAAGGAAAATAAGACTTGGCAGGGGAGTGAGCTGCGAGAAAGCCGGAATGGAAATGGAGGCAGGGTGTGGTGGGTGGGTGCTGAAATGCGCGCAGATGTGCGCTGCAAGGCGGACGAGCGACATGGTCATTGGTGGAGGCAAAAGAGGATGCGGTGCCTCTCGCTTATGTCGCTTGTCCGAAGACCTTGCACTGTGACTCCGCTCGTGCCTCACTACATCTCAGTCCGACCCCTCTCTTCTCTTCTCTCTCTCATTCCCACCATCACCGTGCTCCGAGTCAGCGCTCAAGCATTCACCCGTATACATCCCCGAGGCCTATGACCGCACATATAGGGACTGAAAACCAGCTATGCATACTCGGGTTCGTGAGTATTGTCAATCACACACTCCCTGGCACTAAAACACATATATGCGTTAATCTTGAGTTACTTTCGCTGCAGATCATGATCGTACGTCGGGCGTGGTGATGGATATTAATGCGCAGGTTGATATGTTTACAGTTTGCAGAGGTGATCAATAATCTGGAGTTTACATTGGTACTGGTGAGAAATCATGAATTCCGTTTAGAATGTCGTTCTCAAACAAGGCAGTTTTACAGGTTTCGCATACGCGAGCAACTATACGCTCGTGCCCCAGCTATCTGTGTTCGTCTCCGAATCCACGGTCGGCCAGCCTATCTGCAAGCGGTCTTTTCGCCCTTCTGCCAGTGACACCACTAGCCAAACGACACGCTGGAAAACGATTGTCCAGCGGCCGCCTCAGCAAGCAATCAAACCACAGCATGATAACATATACACCGCTTCAAGTTGCGCCGCAGCCGGGTGCAAATGTGACCAATTCCGATATAGTGAATTTGATGGACCTGTCCATACGACACGGTGGCACACGAAATAACAAGTCCACGGTACTATGTATCTGTTCACAGATACGGAAATGAACTCGGCCCGATTCAACTTGGGCGTAAGTTGGTTGGATTAGCGAGCTGCTCGCGCGGCTGACCGGCCAACCTGTCCAAGACGAGACCCAAACCCATACGTTCGACAACTCATCCGTTACATTCCCTCTCAATCTTACTTTCTACGCTGACTTCACACACGACGATGAAATGATATCGACTTACAGCGTCATGGGGCTATGCAACCAATCCCAGCCCCTCGACCCGCTGATGCCGGACCCCGATCGCACTTGTTGTTTCACGCATGGTGTCCTTCTCGTCGAGGATGGTTACGGAGAAGTTGGTATGCGAGGGAAAGCAGGATGAATACGTCCGGATCTCACGTTTTGCAGTGGGGACATTGATGGACTGCTCGCTCCCGGATTTTGTGGTAGTCGGACATTTGCATGGGAGAACTGAAACGGGGAGGGATTCTGGCCGTTGTGTTCCGCCACGTCGTGAGACCCCGATCAACCTCGCCCATATAACGCTGGTTCTTGTACTGGCCTGGAATTACTTGGAATACAAACTGTCACTGCTCTTGCATATCAGTGTTGCCGTGGTGTGAAATGTATCTGGTGAGACATTCCCGAAAGTTAAATAACATCCAAAGTTACCGTTTATTAGCATCATGATCAGGTTGGCATATCCAAAACTCGCGCGAGGGAAATCCATTATCGTGTCAATATGGACCAACCGAAAAGTGACCAACTTGGAAAATGTAATATTCTAACGTAGGCATGCCAGGCAAGAACGGGGATCGGCGTTGTCGTCGAAGGGGTATCATACTATCATACTACTTATGGGCCAGTGGTAGCGATTTGCTTGCGCAAATTGATTGAGGCGCATCATGTGATGTGACATTGAAAACTTATCAAGTTGCAGGCACGACGCGTACCTTGATATGGGTGTGTTGACAGCAAGCACCCTGATATCGGACTCGGATGTCGGCAAACCAATCCCAAATTTAAAGTTACAATCGGTGCCGTTGGGTGACGAGACAACATTTCTCTAGGATGGTAAATAGATGTTAGACGATTGAATGTGCCAGTGGTCGCCTTCCCACTGGTTGTCTTATAAAGTCTATATTTTCGGATCATTCGATAAGCTGTGAGATTGCATCATGAATCATGATAGACTCCAAGGTAGGAGGCCTAGTCTATGACGTAATCTCGATGGTACGCTTACCTAACCCCATTTCGGTTGAATTTAAATTTACAGCTAAATAAACGACCACCACGGCATCGACGCTCAATATGCCAATGCGCTTTAGAAACGACATCTCTACCATTCGGCCACCATCACCAGATCCAATGGAGCCTACAGATGCGGATGACTCTATCGTTCTCTCTGACCTCGTCCGCACGGGTGAAGCATCTAGGTTGCGGAGAAGAGGAGCAATGAGACTTGATCACAATCTACTGGCCGCTCAGCGCCATGAAAACGGTCCACTTACACCTCCATCTGTTGTAGTTGCACGAACACCTTCGTGGATCGAGCCCCCGAGTGACGACGACGAATCCGCTCAAGCTTGGGAACAGGGTTATGCATCCCCACCGCGTCCGCAGACAAGATCCGGCATCGTTGGATCAGAAACACACGGATATACACTGTATTGCGGTGGCGAGGAGCCTTCGCCGTCATTCGCTCAGCAAACGCCCCTCTATGTACGGTCGCCATTGCCACTCTATCCTCCGACATCATCGGACAGTTATCCACGTCGGTATGGCGATCCTCTGCGGAAGACTAATGGATGTGGGGCTGTAATTCATTTACGAGCTTCACGTCGGGATGGGTCAAGTGTATGGGTTGGGAAAGATGAGGCAACGTCTGCTGTTATACCAATGGATGCGTCATACTTCGAGCGCCCCACGGTTGTCAGGATGATCCGCAGTGCTTGCGGATGTGTTCGAGAAGGCGTCGGTTGTGCGATATGGTAGGTGTATTCGTTCACTTTAATGTTCGGTGTTCTAACTTTGGTACAGCGGTAATACACTCGGAACACGATATAGACCGTGCCAAACTGCCGCCGATGGGCTATTTTCCCTTCATCGTGCCTCACAGGCGCCTATTTGCCCACAAGGACCTAGATACTGGCATGGCCGTGCTTCAACCACAAGCTCGACCACGCCGACCCCCTACGTCTACACCTTTTTCGCCTCCAACGTCACTTGCGCGTCGCCATCACCAGCTTTGCGAGTTTCCCCCTCACCGACGTCCCCGCTAGAAGAGAGCTTCTACGCCGTCGATAGCACTTTCGACGTCAACTTTATTGATCGACTCGCTTCCGCATCTCCAGCTCCCATGACTGACGAGGATCGTAATGCGTTTGACCAAGGATCGCGTCCCCCCCTGGAACCCAATTTCGACCCGGATGGGGCCCCTCTCCCGTCTGACCCCGGGTCACCTGACAAGTCAAGCGCAGAGTTGATGTTGCTCCCCGAGCGGTAACGTGGGCATTGTTGTCGGTTAGGATCTCATTGTTTTCTTGGTTACCTTTCGGTTGGTTCACATTGACACCACAAATTTCCACAAACGGATATTTCGTTTCTTGCGCATGTATCATTTACTCACATCGGCACAACTCACTAGTGCACTCCCCAATGCTCCCCAGTCCTCATGTTACTCATCTGGATCTGCACTGTCCATCTATCCAGGACTTTTTTGATGGTTTCATAAATATAATTATTTGTAGTCTTACAATCAACCAAACATGATGTCAAACGACTCGGAATACTACATGATTCAGCGGCCAGCCTGGTGCTCAGCCCACTGATCTGCAAGCCTCCTGCCGTATGTATGTGAACTCTGAAAATATCTATGGCGGACTCACTGGGACGACTCCTATGCTGTACAACAACTTTGGTAGTCACTTCACATCTTGCTCATTTCACCTTCGATCGAACCCGTTCGAACTTGTAGACCTCCAGAACATATACTAGATATAATGTAGCTGTTTAGATGATGAAAAATATGTACATATGCTTGTGTATTCTACAAAGGTGCCGAAGTGAATACGACTGCCGAAATTGAGTAAGTAGTGCAAACACAAACAAGAGGTCGTCGAAGTCCTGCTCCGCTCTTGATCAATGAGAGTACCAGCTCCCTTGATTTCAGTCTTCATCCGCTAGCGTCCCAGTGCTCTTGATATTCTTGGCTTTCTTGGAACACAGCTCCCAATCTCCCTTCCCGTTCTCCCGCGCATACCCCTGGCTCTCAACGAACTTTGAGAGCGAGCAAAGTCCGTCAGCGTCCCCGTCGCAAAAGTCGAGCTTCTGCACTACGTCGTTGACCAGCACCCGCACG
The DNA here is from genome assembly GCA_038091055.1 of Leccinum angustisporum. NCBI lineage: Eukaryota > Fungi > Basidiomycota > Agaricomycetes > Boletales > Boletaceae > Leccinum > Leccinum angustisporum. Next base: position 6,934 of record JBBPNU010001236.1, read on the forward strand.
TACTCATCCCCGTTCGAGGTCCCATTCACCGTGACATTCGCGACCAGGCTATTGGTACCATTCACTTTCCCTTTGCACGTCAACTTCTCCGTGATCATCCTCGCCGAGAACGGCACCAACTGCGAGGCGATCCACGTGCGGTCGATGTTTGGCTGCTTCGGGTCGAGGTCCCTGGGCTGCTCGAACAACCCGAGTGCGCTATAGATCGCGATCATCTCATTGTCGTGCGTGAAGTCGGCGTAGAAGGCGCGGCCGATGGGAAAGGTTTCGTGAGAGTCGTCTAGGGTGTGGTTGGTCTGGGTCTTGTCTTGGACGGGCTGGCCGGTCAGACGCGCGAGCAGCTCGTTGACGTACCCAACGCCTTGAACCGGCCCGAGCGTTTGTCCATAACTGTAGAATGATTCGGCGTTGAGCGTAAGAAACCGTGGGGCACGATGTTAACACCCACCCAATGAGGTAGTAGGTATCGAGGTCTTCATAATACTCAAAGTCGGACCATTGGTAGTCCTCGACGATATTGCACCATGGGCTAGCTTTCTCGTGTGCTACCGTGTCGAACGCACAAAGCGTCATAAAATTTATCATATCGGAGTCGGTCAGGTTTGCGCCTGGCGCTGCGTCATTCAAGTCGGTGGCCATAGTGAGCGAGAATGTGTCTGCCCATGTCTCGGTCTCGTTCTTTGACTTGCCGGCTGCTGGACACATCTTATTGTCCAATGTGTTATTTCCCTGGTGGTATGTGAGATACATTACGAAGAACTTCCTTGTAACTGACCTTCTCAGAAAAGATTACAGATAGCTTGGGCACGTACTTTTCGTGGTTCGCTTGCGCGAAACCTGTGGAACATTGTTTGAGAAAGACGTCCCCATTGTACACACTTTATCGCCTCTCACCAGCAGTCCAGTTGTTGGCCGAATCGACCACACGATTACTAGACGAAGCCCGGACGAACGGAAGCATGCTGTCGTTTACGAGACTTGCATATCGCAGGTAATGATCCTTGCCTGCATCGAACGACCTTGGAATGGCCGAGGATAGAGTAAGGAAAAGAAAGACGATAAGCATCATTGTTGCAGGCGAAAAATGAAAACAAGATAACACGCACTGCACCGCACCAAAGGGAACCAGATCAGAGACACCAAGAGAGTAAGTGTATGTCTTGATGAAATCAAACTTTGAATTTGTGAATTTCTGGACGTGCTTGAACTTATCCAAGCTTTTCTGGATGGAGTCTCCGGCGGCCTGCTCGGGGTACCGTGCGCCGTGACGTTGCAACTTTTTTTTCGGACCCCCAAGTAATCGAGTCAGACTTTGTTGATGACAGACAAAAAAGGCCTCACCAGGTTGACCTGTCGATTAGCAAAGGATCAAGCGTGCCGTTAGTGGCACGACCGTCTCGACAATGCAAATACACATACCTGGGCGATTTCACACCCTGATGGCGGTGACTTGTACTCCTCTTCCGAGAACCAAGGCGCGTATCGTCCCCACAAGTGTTGGACGTTGTCCGGGACACCCAACGACGGTACGATTGTGTTGCTAGTCGTTTCGTCTGTCGAAGACGTGACGTTCAAGGCAATAAGGATAGCTGCACTGGCAGAGCGAATATGCATGAGTCGTGACAGCACCAAGCAAACTCGTCGGCGTCAAGTGATCTGAGAACGGTAGAGTATCTGAGGTGATCAAAGTTGAGGCATCGCTTAAATACCGCGATGCGCCTGAGTATATGATGGCGGGTACAAATTCTGCAACGCGTGTAGGATGCTCACGCATGAACCCCAATTCACGCTCGCGGACAGGAGTCCCATCATGTCGTGGAAATCTTGCCTTCTACGTACGATGAAGGCGATGATAGATCAGTTTCGAGTGAAATGATGGATGCATGTGAGGCGGGACGACAGGAATAATGAATCTTGAAATGCCACCATTTGATGCAGTCTTGGGATTATGTGTGATGGTCGTTACAGCCTTGATGAACAGTCTGATCGTGGCAATCAGTAAGGTAAAGTACTCTGACCTTCCGCATCGTTCAGGCCAGACGAATAGAACAAAACGGAAACGATTCTATCGTTTCCGTTTTGTTCTATCCGTTTGATTTCGAACCTTCCATCATGTGTGAGATCAATCGATCATGGTGCTCACGTGACCTGACAACGTCCAACACTCTGACCACGTATAAAAGAACTGGCAGGAGAACACTCCAGCAAGTCAACAAACGCATCCACTACAAACGGTCCGGTATCCATTGATGTTTACTACAAAAAAGATCCAGCAACCTACAACATATCACGATCAAGCATGACAACCACAACACCCGATAGGCTAATACCGTAAATATTCAAAAAGGCAACGAAGGCGGCCTGCCCACTACCGAAAATGCTCTCTCGCTACTCAATGGCGCTAATCCCAGCTTTGGATTTCCCCTTGGTTCCGAGCCGACACTGTCTCCGCGAGACGTGGAGTTGGTTGACGTAAACGTAGCAGCGGCCGTCTGAAACGACGACAAGTCCGGCTTGCTGTCAAACACCCCTGTCAAAAAAGATGGCACCAACGGACACATCTTGAATCAATAACAATGATATCATGCAAATCCAACCGTGAATCACTTACCTAGTTTGCGCAACCATCGCTGGCGCACTTGATGGTAACCCCTCGACGGCAACGCCTTTTGCACCAAGTCCCACTTTTGGCCGTATTTGGTAACGGCCTGGCCGGGCGTTCCTCGGTCAATGACCTACGGTCGCAAAAAGTAATGACGTACCTGCGCCAGGAGGTCGTCCTCTTCTTTGCTCCATTTAACGTACGGACTCCGTTGTCGTTTCGCTGAGGGTACGGGCGCAGGCGCCGCATCATGGTCCGCTACCCGGGCAAGCTCCTTGTTTTTGGCAAGAGGGGCAGCGGGCGGGGTGGTAGGTGCTGAGCCAGAGCCTGCGCCGCCCTCGCCTCCGGACGGCGTTGTCTCGGGGAGCTGCGGCGACGGCGACGCCTCACGAGGCTCACTCTCCGGTAGCGATACAACACCATCCAAACCCTCTTCGCCCACCATACGTTGCGTACGAGACCTCGGTCTTGGAGTATTATCCGCTGAATCATACAAACCCGGATCCGGAGACATGTCCGGTATTCGGGGATTCGGTACGTCCTTGTCGATCGTGGCCTGATTGCCCTCGGGAACCGATGTCGAATCGAGCATCTGCGAGGACGTATTGGCAGTACTCGTTCCTCCACCCGGATCAACTGGTGCTTCTGACGAAAACCCTCCTTCGGGCACCTGCGTGGTGTTCGTG
>JBBPNU010001237.1:0-10218 GCA_038091055.1 Leccinum angustisporum
ATTTTTCTGGGTATGGGGATTATGTTGCCATGTAGAAGAACTGAAAGTTACTATAGATTTTCGAGGATCTGTAGACTCGCCGGTGATCCATATATCTCTGTTAGAATACATGACTATATATACGAGTTTACTCATATAGTCAATACTAGCTCAAAATAATCCCTCGGATGGAATACAGAACAATATCATCAGGAAAACCTCCCCCTGGATAATATCACACAATAGCTTATAATCCTTACAATATCGCCAATTGGTACGAATTACCCTATATTATCTTGGATTCGTGGATGTCCTGAAATGTATATAGATAATAACACATATTATGTTGAATTAGTAGACATTACAAGATGCATAAATAATAACCAGTAGTTTCCAGATATTTCTTGCTATTTCGACACCAAGAATTTATGAACAAACACTAGCAAGAGAAATATTCTTGCAGGCAGACAATGTGCTTCTCCACTCAGGTAGTAGTCCCCAACCAATTACTCGGATTGACTAACTACACTACATTAACATAAGTAGACATATCCTTAAACGAGTTAAGAAAGAAAGAGGGACACAAGTCTAAAATATTATCACTGGTCCATTCTATTGGAACGGTCCGTCCCCACTTCGGTAACAAGTGCACACTGCGACCAATTAATTCCACCGGTACTATGGATGCTAACGGCTCTCCATTCCTGAGTGCCTTCTGGACACGATACATCTTTGTTGAGTGGTCCGGTGCTGCACCAAACTTGGTAAACCATTCAACGTAGGCTAAATGTTTTGGTGGCTTTCTTTCACGCGAGAATAGTAGATCTATGGCCTTCGAATGTATTGAGAACACGACCTTGATTTGACCGACACGAAAGTCTAACATTTCCTCCCTTAGACACGGGTAACCGAGACAACAAAAAGATACCTTGTAGTTGCCGACTTTGTGTTGTAATACCCCGAATGCGAACGAGTCCCGTGTCGAAGCGTGCCGGGGTGACGACCACGTTCATGGCATCATAGCTAGGTGGACACGCATGGATTGAATCATATGTCCCGCAACCACTTAGTTCTTCATTCCGGAACTTGACACGGTGGTAGACTGGGATTGTCGTGAATGGCAGATGAACGGAAGATGCGCGGTCGTCAAGTTGCCGTCTCTGTGTGATCGTCGGGTCAGTAAATTGGGCAACGAAGCGTTTAAGGGCTGGGACAAAGAACTGAGCTCCGTAGTGGAGCGGGGACACGATGTCTTGCAATGGGACCGACTTCCGTGTTGGATAATTGGCCATTTGGATCTTCAGAGGGCGTGTCAAGTCCGGAGGATGCCAATTACGTTCTTGACGAGCAGATACACTTCTAGCGTCACGGTGGTGAGAGGCCGACTGCCAGGTAAGGTAGTTGACATGCCGATTGACCTTTTCTAACCTCTCGAGCCATTTCGTCATTTGCCCCAACTCCTCTTTGTGATTCGTTGCTCGATATGCGTCCTTTGCAAAATCTATGTGCAAACGCTCAGTCGTTTCCGTGTTGAAGTTGTCTGTAGTTCCAAAAAGTTTGATTGCCCGTAGGTAGTGTTCGAGCGAATGGAGTTTTGGAATGTTGAGGTGGTTGCGGACACCGAGGTCGATAAAAATGAATGCATTGTTGTGAAAATCGTCCAAGGCAGTTTGGAGGTTTTGAAGACTTGTATCATTGTGGACCGGGTATTGGGCAAGGTACAAGAAATCAAGCAAAGCACGAGTGGCCGAGATGAGGGGTGCTGAGGGAACACCGTTGGGGAGTTGTATGTCGGTGAGTAATCCGAGGAGTAGCGAAGCGATTTGTCGATGTTCGGTTCCGGTGACCCGTGAGAGAATGGTGATACCCTTGTGGAAAACGCGAATGCTATGATTCGGAGGGAATCGGGATACCCTTGCATCTATCTCCCTAGCACCACAAATGGTCGTCAGCCACGAGACAAGGTGTTTGACAACGCCTTGGTACAACTGGTGGAGTATGTCTGGGGTAATCGACTGATATATATTAAGGTATGGTAGATCTGTCCAAAACGGACTTTGTAATGGTTTGATTCTGGCGTCGCGACAGACCGCGGAATATGATGGTAGTCCTATCTGTTCGAGTGCATTCAAGATTGCATCGAGATCCCGGAGAGGTGCTTCGAAGGGGTGAACTCCGAGTTCGTCATGCGAACACTCGCAAAGTGGACAGTCACCGGTGTAAGCACCGGTAACGAAACACTGCTCGGGATAGTCCCCGATGTAGCATGCAAGAATCGGATGCCCTCGGCGGTGTGCGCCGTCACCGCTGACGACATCGATTCCATTGACCCCAGCTTCGCGAAGGGGAGTAACGATGTGTCCAAGACACGCATGGAACAGATTCGCTAGCGTTCGGCGGCGCGCAGACTTGTTGGTTATGTGTGTCAAACGAGTCGTCGGGAGGTAAGCCAAAAGAATTTGACCTTGACGTGATGGCTTCCGTCGAATGGATTTAGGAATGTTTCCAATGGTCAGGTAGATGGGATATGCGGTCTTATTGCGGAACAGCGTCAGCTGTGTTTTGTCGGACGAGAGAATGACCGGGATAACGGTCGCGCCAGGCTTCTGCCTCTCTAGTTCAGCCTGCTCCACGGCAGATATTTTTTATTTTACCACTAGTTCACGATATTATTGATGACGAACCCTTACCTGTGTGGTCCACCACCACTTGCCCGTGTTCATATCATGATAGATCCTTTCTGCTTTGCCCGCATCCGTATAGTGCCGTTCCGGCGCGAAACAAAGATATTGAGCATGTTCTGGGTCACTGATTAAAGCCCGAATACACTCGATGATGTCCCGAGCGAACCAGTCAAAGTGCTGGCCTGCGACTTCAACTCGATGGTGTACAAACGACGGGCGTGGATTCGGAAGAGTGTCGACGATGTTGTTTAGCTCGTTGGAGTTCTTGTAAGAGAGTCCTAGCTTCTTGTATATCTAAACGTTGGTGAGGTTAAACGTTGGTGAGGTTAGAATGGGCATAAAAATGAACTACATACTCCAGGGATTTCCAGCAACTCGGTGAACGCGGTCGAACTGGGGCCTCGCAGTTTCGCCCACCGAGCGACTTCCCAATCAATGCGAGAGGTGAAGGGAGCCCATTCGTTTGCTCCCTCGCTCTGGTCACGATAACCTGAACGAATGCCCAGCGCTGGTGCAGAAGTGACTTCACCACTTCGACCACCAAAGTGTTCGACACAGACTTCAGTGGCTTGCACACCCGGTCGCTCGTGGTCTTGTTCTTGGTCTCGTTGATCTTGCACATCCGGCATGTCTTCGTCTTCTCTCTCCTCCTGTCCATCAGCATCCTCGCGTTGATTACCGTGACCTACTTCATCCACCACGGCATTTCCAACTCCAGAAAGATCAGGTACAGGCTCTTCGTCCTCGTCATGCACAGGGAATGGAAAATCAGCATCACCATAGTCGGTTCCAAAGAGGTCCCCAGTGAAGTTTCTCATTTCGTCACCATGATCTAGTCTGCTAAGTTTGTGATTATCAAGTTTGGTTAGCGAGGAGACCACTTACTGAGAAGGATTAGAGCGAGTAGGAGAACGAGTAGGAGAACGAGTAGGACGCCGACGGGTCTGTTCCTCTAATTCTTGACGTGCTTGAATACATTTAGGCTGCTTTGTCTTGCGGAGATGCTGAAGAAACCCCACTTGACGGTCAAAGGATTGGAAGCAGCCGGTACATAAAAAAACCATGCTAGCTAAGGAGCGAGTAATTTGCGAGGTAACTTAAAGGCACCGTGTCAGATTTGCTAATATAATTGATGAGACTTTGTACAAATTTTGCTCACCGCAATTCATTACTTCGTCTCTTCCTTTCCTCGTCCACATACTCCTTTCCTCGTCCACATACTCCTTTCCTCGTCCACATACTTAGCTCTTTGTCTTAGCTCTTTGTCTCTTCATCACCTCGTCTTTGTCTCTTCATTGGCACCTCGTCTCGTAGTACTACCTGCTAAAAGTCTCGTCAATGGACCAACGTGTATCCAGCCGTGTTGGAATACCTTCAAGAGCCGACCGAAGTTCACGACGAGGTCGCCCTTCCAGTGACGAGGAGGACAGGTCCCAACTCGAATCAAGTGCACCTTTATCTAGTCGTCGAGGTCAGTGGTTGGACATAGAATAAAAGCCATACTCACCCTGCTACAGCGCCCCGCGCTTCCAAGTCAGCACTCCTTGAACATCCTCGTCAGTCTCAGGAACGAAGCAGACAATCACGACCACTCACTTTGACTTTGTTTCTTTTTTCCAGCTTGGGAGTCGTTGAAGCCAAGGTCAAAACAGAATGCTGATACGAAGGCTGTCCCTGCCGTCATAAGCCGCGCTAAGCCCAACAAGACTATGAAAAGGAAACGGTCACCGACCGTCGAAGTCCGCAAGGTGAAGGTCAAGAGGGCGAAGGCGTCTGTGACATCTCGCCGTGGCCAGGTTCCTCGTGCACCGAACATTGACGTTGATGGAACGGATGAGGATCTGGCGGCGGACAATCAATTTAATGAGAGTGGTAACGATGCTGCTAACGAGTCAGATAACGAGGATAACGAGGAGAAAAGTAGTGTAGAGGAAGAGTGTGACTCACTGTCGCTTGCACTCCTCAAAGAAGAGGTAAACGAATCTTGTCTGACTTAGACTCAGTTTGAGAGCGACTCATATATTCCCTGTTTAATTAGCGAGCAAGTATCATCAGCAGCGAGCAGCGCAACAGGGAAGAGGCTCAACCTTACAAATCTCGATCCATTTCCATAAGCTCCCGGGTGCGAAATCCTTCTTGGAGTATGAGAGAGCGACTGACCCATTCTCTGTCTAATTAGCGGGCAAGTATTGTCAGCAGCGAGCAGCACGACAGTGACGACGCTCAACCTTACCAACAAAAATCTCGATCCGTTTCTATAAGCTCCCGGGTTCGAAAGGACCAAAACCCTTTCTGGTCCAAGTCTCGATCGGTTTCCGTCAGCTCCCGTCTTTCAGTCCCGGCCTCTGAGCATCCGGCTATCATCAACAACAACCAGCGCACTGTGGAACCTCACCGTGCTATGTCACGATCAGCTTCTGTCGCTTCCCATCGATCCATCCCAACCTCTGAGTATTCAGTCGGACCTCCCACTTCTGACTTCGGGGCGGACGAGGAAAACGAGTCTGAAGACAATGAACGTCAAGCGAGAAAAGCTTTCAAGAAGATACCTCACCGGATTACCAAAATCAAGGCAGAGGTATGGTGAACATTGATCGTTGATATGTACTCACCCTTGCCATTACCCAGCGACCAATTATTCGCACCCCAGCTGCTCCTGCTGCAAAGAAATCCTCGACGAGCCTGAGAGTAAAGGAAGAGAATGGAGACGGCACCGTTCCGTATGAAGCACCTGTCGATACCATGGCGACCAGCAAAGACGACTCGGAAATGCCATGGAAGCCACGCACGGACCTGAAGATCTTCATGCGGAGCAAAAAGACTGCCGCTATTGGAGTGAAAGACCAGAATGCCGATATTCAGAAGGTAATACACGCTAGCTATGAGTTTGGTAAGCTGGCGTTGGTCGTTGGGGAACCCGAGGAAATGTTGCGGATGTCGGACGAGGCTGTGCTGAAGTTAGCTTCCCCGTTTAGCGCGCACGGATTAGAGGACATCTCGCACCGTGCACTCATCAAGGCTGCGGACTCGAACGGTTACAACGGCGAGTACGACATAGCCCACCGCCTTGAAGAAGGCTCGCCCTCCTTTTATATTCAACCATTACAAGACTACGTGAGCTGCCTATCTTCCTTTCATGCTCGAGTTACTAAACGGTCGATAATCACCCAATATCACCGTTCGCGACAGGTTGCGCACCGTATCGGCTTGTTTCGAAGTTCCTTCAAGAAGTGCATCATCTTGGTAGCTCCCAGCATCCTCGGTCTCCCGACGAATACATACCAACGGAACACCACCCTTCTCAACAACAACTCGTTCATTTATCCTTGGACTCAAGAAGGCGGATTCGACACGTCAAAGCCATTCCAGAGTCCGGTTATCTCCAAGTCCATCGAATGTACTTTCTTTACTCCCGGAACGCAGTACAACTCTCTCGGACTTGAGTTCGCAGGACGCCTTACATCTTCAAATGATGCACAACCGGGCCAACGTGAAGTCTCTGTTTTCATGGTCGCCATGGCATCTGTCGGGGTAATGCAACCATTACATGTCTGTTGCTTAAATCTCCTGAATACTAACTCGTTATGCTTGTTGCTAGGTTGCTGCGGTTATTCAGGACACCCTTCTTGGCCGTACGACGGATTTCGGCGGTCCGCAATTGGATTCTTTATTCAAGAAGCTCGTCGTCATCCTCCTAAATCTTCGCCGTTCGAAGCCGACTGCCTATCACAGAATAATGCACGGTATTTATAGCTCGGCCGTGTCTGTTCTTTTTTTTTCTGATGACTTCCTGTACTGATAAGGTTGTTTTTCAGTGGCGAGAAGCCATTAAACCTTACTTCCTCGGACTTGACCGCAGAAGAAATCCTCGGCGAGATTAATTGGGACATGATTGATGATTAGTTAGGTATATTGCTGGTATATCTTTTATCTTGTTTCCCACCGTCATTCCGAGCCTGTGCAGTAGATACCGGGTGAATCGTAATATTTGTGGATCACGGTTTAATTATTATCTGAGTTGGCAGAACAATTGTGAACAAATTGACAGCTTGTTGTTCAACATATCAACTAATGTGAGATACATTATGTATATAACTCTTTAATGGTATGATTCATTGTCAAACATATGTACTAATGTTATGTATATCATGTATAAGTGTGTTGAATGAGTGGATTTTTATTGGGGATTTCGAGGTTTAAGTGGACAATTATTATAATTAACAGAATGATTAGCGGGGGCTATGAGTTACTAGATAATATAGATAATACACAGAATACACAGAATACATCATATTATCAGGAATTATCAGGAATTACAGACTATTCAGAGCTATATTATGAAATTACCGACGGGGAGGATTTCCTGATGCGACGGTGTCAGACAGGGCGATGGCGATGGCGACGGCGACGTTTGTTGTCGCCATGTGTTGTTGTTGTCACGGTGGGATGGTGAGGGCAGAGGCGGCCCGGGGGGCGGGATGGTCATGGTCGTGTCGTTTTCGTCTTGTTGCTGTTCCCCTCGCTATCGCGTCGTTCATCTCCCTGCCATCCTCGTCGTGTCATCGTCGTTGTCCCTTCTGCCGCACTGCAGTGTCATTGAGTCGTCGTCATCATCATCCTTTGTAGGGTTTTGCATTACCCGTGCGGTAAGGGTACTAAGGGTACCGCGCGGGCACAGGTGCAGGTTGAACTGCCCGGGTTGAAACCCACGGTACCCATCAAGTAGTACCCGCCCATCGTCATTATCATCCCATTGTGGCCTGTTGTCGGTGTGTCATGTTGAAGACCTGGAACCTGCGAGAGCATGCATCTGCACAAGCAATGAAGTGGTGTGTAATTTTGCCCACAAGGAAGTCGATGAGCACCTGCAATGGATACAAGTGCACTGTGCACCCCCAAAGTAGGCAGTGTATCCACACACTCACACACTCAGAGGTAGATCGGCAAGCGACGCATATGATTGGACGTGATGGCCACCAACGAACGTCAGGAACTTCATCAATGGCAGAGATCAATACAAAAGTGAGATCACGTGAATATCGGTATCACGAACCGTCACGCCCTCCGCGATCAAAGCACGAACAGCCTGAGAGCCGGAGACCGGCAGCGACAATGAAGAAAAGGACATGTAGGTTGAAGAGCAATGGGCGAGTGAGGTCGAACTTGAATGCATTGGGAAGGGTAAGAATCCCGCAAACCCCGGCAAAATATGAAACAGAACCATATCCTCATTTAGAGGTTAGATCACTCAATTCTCGTCTACATATGGTAAGGAAACCTAGAAACTACAAATCGAGACACATTGTACGACCTTGGAACCTTGTCATTCCCACGCATTAATGCTTTCAATACCTGTACCCTGACGGGTCCAGGAATACAGATACCATCGTTGGATCGTATCGGCAGTTTCGGATTCCTACAGTTCGGTCGACTAACGAGACCGTGCACGATAACCAGCACGATAACCCAAAGCCATACATACCATACCCATCCACAAGAAAAGTCAAAGAGAAGAAGCGAAATCTACCAGCCATCATTCATTCACTCCACAGCACTGAATTGGCGCGACCAAGTTCAGCTCGAGTTGCTCACATTCGTAGGTGCAAGGTCTCAAGCACCAAAGCTACCATAGTACCGTCTTCAAGTGTCTCTTTGTAGGGTACGTGCTGTTGGCAATATTTTGGCCCACAGTACTCCGATATAGCAACTAAACGTGACGCGCCGAAAACTAGGCGTCGCATTAGGCGCGTATCCTGGACTCTCGAGTGCCTCGTAAGCCGTGTACAGAAGAGTGTGCTACTGAGGCTCCATCACCTCGCGTGGGGAGATGTTGAAAATCCTGTGATCGAAATCGGCGAAGTTGTCTATGAAATTACTCGTCTAGACTTTGAGCGCGCATGGAGACGATGATGGTGACGAGATGACGATCCGGCCTCGATCCTGCCGCAATCATGCAACCGAAACCGAAAATGATTGTCCGGAATCTAGATAGATAGATTCATGAATCAGTTAATACCTAAACGCAAAAATGGGCATCAGCCATGCTAACCTTTGAAACGGTATTGATGCCCCTTTGTAGTACCTCCCCATAACTGAGCAGTACCGATTGCGATCGCCTCCTGTTTTGCGGGGCTCAAAGAAGGAGTGTCGTCGTCCGTATCTGATGAAGCTGGATCGTCCACGCAATGCAGAACGATTTCAGGCATAGCTCTCTCCAAGGCGCGCAGAGCACTCGATCCACGTTCAGAGGGAGGACAGTGGCCAGCTTCTTTGTGACCAGATCCCAGTTCACGGGGCGAACGAGAACCATGTCGAGCACCAGTGCCACGACCGACGGGCAATCGGAACTGGACCCAACGACCATCTCCCCAGAGATCGTCGATCTCAGCGGGCAGAGCTAATCTTGACAGTCCGGAAACCGAATGTTATGCCTATCAACGTCGGCCAAAATATGGTTTCGTGGGTGTGGCGAATGCGTTGGTCTTGACCCATACGACGTCCTCACATCTCTCCTATATCCCCATTTAGCGAGGACTTCGCGACCCCGTTCGAGCCCTTCACCCGCGCCGCTACCGACCCACATGAAGATGAAGGATGATGGATCTGCGGCGAGTGAGGGTATCGGGAATTCCTGCAGTTCGTCCCAGCCAAACGAGGACGAAAAGGGTGGGTCGAGGAGAATCACATCGAACTTGGATGGGTAAAGCGAAGGGAGGTGTTGCAGCGGTAGATAGCACGAGGGCGCTGCGGGCGTGTCGGCCGACTCTTTTTTGAGATTCAGCAGACGCTGTTGCTTGGGATACCTAATGTAACGGTTGTGAACCGCGTTCGGTTCGGGGGTTGGGGACGAAAACGAACAAGACTTACTCTTCGAAACGCCGCTCAAGCTCTGCTCCGATGACCCAATTCTGCGGCCATTCCCCGCTGTCGACGTAATGCTGCGAGTAGTCGTTGCGGATGGTCTCTTCCTCGGGGACATAGTTGGGATAGCGTGCGAGCCTTGCGCGTTTGGCGAGTAGGAGATGTGGTCTCTGAGTGGGCTTTGGGCGTAGTGGGGCGAGGATGGGCGAGGACGGGGGCGAGGTGAGGGTGATGGGGACGGAGACGGGATGTGCGGGAGTCGTGGGGCGGGGAGGTCGGGAGTATTGCGCGGATGTGGCGACGGTGGTTGCGCTGTGCGTCGCGGACACGATCGAGGAGATTTGAGTGTGTGACGAGGAGACTCTCTGCAGAGGCCGTGGTCATCAAGGAGACTGACCCGGCGACCTCTCGAGGGGTGGTCGATCGGCACTCCCACCGCCACTGGTATTATCGCAAACCTTACATTCCGGTTACAACGGATCCGTATTTATACTAGATGGCACGGCCGCACTTCGTCGGCAAATACCTTGTTTACAATGTTTTGTTCACTTTCTTGAAGTTTCGCGCCCGTAGTCAATGTAGTTTACTTACTGAAATACAACCACTGCTACTGTAGTAGACTCAGGCTATTCCCACTGGCAGTAGATCCTGCCGCTCAAGCTTCATTGAATGAACGGGTCGTCAACGGAGCTCG
>JBBPNU010001238.1:0-10214 GCA_038091055.1 Leccinum angustisporum
GGACTTGCCCTCCTGCTGGGCCAGTGCTTCCGCCTCCTTTTCGATCATCCCCAACAACGTATTACACCTCCGCTGCAGCTCCTGCGTCGACCGACTCTTGAAAAACCAGTCAAACCGAAACACCGGAAACTCAGAAATATCCCGCTTGATCCGCTCGTAAACGTCCTCGGTGGGCATCCCGTAATGATTCAACCGACAGAGCAAGTACCGATCTTCTTCCTCCGAGTAGACTTTGCCTTTGGTTGTCGGGTAGTTGAGCTCCAATTCCTGCATCGGATGTTTGACGGAGCCAACCTTCTTGGCAAGAAGGTATTCAAGGTTGGACCGCTTGTTGCGTTTAGCTTCCCCTTCAGCGATGCGGGCGGCAATACGAGAGTGTTCGGCGAGCTCTTTCCAGTGTTTCTTGAAGTAAGTATAGTACCGCTTCACTGCCTTTGGATCCTTGTCCTGAATCTCGGAAGCGAGGAGGTCAAAGTCGTCCGTCCTGGCATGGGACAAAGATCAACGACATCGTCAAGCGATGGAGGGTAAAACGAACCATCCGTAGTTCTCCAACGCGCGAACAAACTGCTGGAAGTCTCTCCTGCTCCAGTCGTGGAATCCAGCTTCAGTATACTGCTCCTTTAGTGCCTGCTCTTCCTCTGTAAGTGGTTCGGCTGTAAAAAAAAGTAGGCATATCAAACGTCAGCGCGACTGTCTGATCACGAATTATTGAAATCAACCTGTATCGATGAATTCTTGAGCCGCAGCACGTTCCGCCTCAAGTTTCTCAGGTGCGTCTTCGGATCCTTGGGGTTCCCTCGTAGTCGCAGCAATGCCATTCAACCGCTAAGACCATGGTTGGTTAACTCCGACAGCTGATTAACCAATTGACACATACCTTGAACACGGCCAATTCTCTTTCTTGAAGTTGAGCGAGAGTGGGGTCGAAGAATTGAAAGTCTTGACTGAGAAACGAATATTAACAGGATGGCGCACGGCTCTGAAAGAAACTTACATCTGTATCTGTTTCGGCGCACGTGGCAGTTTGGGCGCCTTCTCTGTCTTTGAGGGTCCAGCGCGCAAGGTATCCTTGAAGTAACTGTCTACGGAATAATTCGTCTTCCTCTCCCGCTTCGAGAGCGAAAGCATATTCAAGTTGAGTGCCTTGCGTCCACCACTCCGGAAGTCTTCGCCCTCCCATTGCTGTAACGAACTGTCCGTCTTGAAGTTACTGAGATCTTCGAGGTTCAGCCCTTCATATTTGGTACTGAGCTCGGCTGTGCGCTCCTCGCCACGCTGAATGATGGCTTCGATGTCGCCATTGATAAGCATACTAGTAACGAAATTTCTAACGACACTGCTGTGGTATGGTCGAATTGGCACTCACTCGTCGGCAGAGGTGATGAGCTTCTCCGCGCCATGAGTAATCATGTCAAGGAGTTCGTCTTTGCTCGCGGCTGGGTTCCATAACACATGAGATCAGTGTCATCTGGATCAGCTTTAACGACACTTGCCTTTGGCTTGTTGCTGTCTGCCTTGTTGGATGACTAATTGGTCGAGACGAAGCTTTTGCGCAGCACGCTCGAGCATGCGTTCCTCGACGCTGCCTTCCGTAATGAAGCGGAACACATACACTTGCTTTGTTTGTCCGATGCGGTGAGCACGGTCCATGGCCTGCAAGTCAGCCTGTGGATTCCTGGAAACCTAGTGAGCATGTATATTCTATGATCGCCAAACTAGGGCCTCACCAATCGCTATCATACAGAATCACGATGTCTGCAGTTGTCAAGTTGATGCCAAGACCTCCAGCGCGGGTGGTTAGCAAAAAGATAAACTTTTCGCTATCTGGTTTATTGTACTCGTCGATTGCTAAGATTCGATCATCATGGGCTGTGCTGCCGTCGATGCGGCAATACTCTGCGGTAGAGGAGCTAAATCAAAACATAATCAATACTTGAAGGAACTCGGGAACCTACTGAATCCACGGAAAAGACAGTAATCCTCTAGGATGTCCAGAACACGACTCATTTGACTGAAGATTAATATCCTCGAACCTTTGGCCTTCATGGACTGAAGCAATTTGTCCAATATTATCATCTTCCCCGAGTTTTCGATGATATGTTCGTCCGTAGTGTACGGAGGACCTGGTTCCTGACCACGTGGGAGGCACTGAGGCACATTCTTCGACTAATGGGAAGGGAGAACTCACTGCTCCATCAAACAGGTATGGATGACATGTCACTTTCCGGAGCTGACATGATGTTAGATTGGGTAACGAAACCCCACGGAAGGCGTACCTGCATGACCATGTTCATTAGACGAGTTTTCCCCTCCTTTTTGCCCGTCAGTCCTTTTGAAAGGAAGTTCAGATTTTCGGAAACATATCCAATTTTTGGGACGCAAACAAACCATTGACTGCATCTATGTCCTTCTCCAGCACGGAACGATACCACTTCCGTTGCATCTCGGTCAGACCGACGTATATGTTGATTTCCTTCTCTGAAACCAGAGTTAACCACTGAGCATCGCAAAATGAGAAAAGTCACTTGCTCGGAAGAAGGTTCTTTTCGACGTCGGACTTGACACGACGGAGAAGGAAGGGTCGTAAAATTTTGTGCAACGCCTCTACAACTTTCTTGCTCTTCTCCTCTTCATCATCGGCACCCGCATCATCCTTGTGAAGGAAAGCGTCGAGATCGGCGTAGTCGGAGAATATCTCGGGACAAATGAAGTTGAGGAGAGCAAATAACTCCTTCAAGTTATTCTGAAGTGGGGTGCCTGTGATCAATAGACGACCGCGGGACATAAATGCGCGAACGATCTGGGCGAGGATGGAATCGACGTTCTTGATACGATGGGCTTCATCGATTACAATGTATTCGAATGAAAATTTCTTCAGCGCAGACTTTTCTATAAGACAGATTTCGTAAGAGGTGACGCAGACATCGAAATCTTGCGGGATGAGTCGACTGGCAATCAGTTCGGCACGGTCTTCCTTGCTACCAGTCAGAAGAACGACGTTGACATCCGGAGTCCACCGTTCGAACTCTCGAGCCCAGTTCTGGAGCGTCGACTTGGGTACCACAATCAGATGGGGGCCGTGGACAGCGCGGTAGTGTCTAAGATAGGAAAGGAATGCAATAGTTTGCAGCGTTTTTCCGAGGCCCTGCGTGCGTGCTTGAGCAGTTACGAGGTAGTTACCAGAGAAGAACGAACCATTTCGTCGGCAAGAATACCATTCAGTCCATTATGATACAAGGAGACCATCCAATTCAGTCCCTGTAGTTGATAGGCTCTCATTGTACCATTGATAACTGTCAGAGAGTGAGTAACGACTCGACGATGTTTAAAAGGGAACAAACAGCTTGGAGATTCCTCAAAAACGTATGGCTGGTCATCCCCTTCTGCGGCGAGTTCTCCATCTTTGAGCATTTCCTCGTCTTCTTCTCTTTCTGACTTCCTATGGCGAGCGCTTTGGTCGCTGAAGCATGATGAGTACGCAGGTAGGAATGATGAGAAAGTAGAGCTTACATAGATTTCTTGCGACCTCTTCCTCGTTGTTTTGGTTGTGAAGAATCCAAGAGAGCAGCGTATTGAGGATCGCGAGCTTTCTGTAAATATAATAGGATGAGCGAAAGTTGGGTGCACATGACAGTGACAGACTTTGATATCGACAAAATATTTGAAGAGGTCCGTCTGGCCTAGCAAGTATGAGTATTGCTTTACAGCATCAGCAATCTGCACAGTGTTTTAGAATCTAATAAATAAAATCATAACAAGGAGGTACCTTCGCCTTGTCCATCTCTTGCCTCTTTGCGTGGAGCTGGCTTTCGTCCGCTTTTCGTTTCTGCTTCTTCTGCTGCCTCTCTGCAGACTGTTGCACTTTCCACATTTTGGAGGGTGAAGATCCACTTGCGACGGGTTCCTGGTAGGCGGAGACGTGAGTTGAAGAAGTTCAATGAACTTGAACAAATAGTAAGCAAACCTGGTCATCCTGGTCGCTCTGAAGTTCGTCCTCCTCCATGCTCGCGCTACCGTCAATGTATTCACTCTCTCCATCGTCCGCACCTTCGCTTTGCTAACCGCATCGAATGTCACATACTTGGTGAACATGTCGACCTTTTACAGGGGACAAGTTACTTGCCTGTCTAGATACGATGTTGCTTGGAATCACGTCGCTCAGCACGTCTTCATCCATCAGCGTTGATATATCCTGAAGAGTGCCGTCAGTGGTACGAAGGATGACAGTCGAAGAAACACACGGTCAAAGCCATGTCGCCCGTCGTGGTCAAAGAGGAAGTACAGCTTGTGACATTGTAACCGTGACAGACGCGAGTTGTCGTCACGCCACTCTACACTGATGTACCAAGTTATTATTGTATAGAATAGGAGGAACCATCCCAAGGCAAGTAAACTAACTATGTATAAAACATACCAAAATGACCATACAGTATCTTGAATTCTTTGTCATTTAAAAGCGGGTGCGCTTTGGAATCACAAAGTGACAGCTCAAACTCCACTACCATCATGATGTTCCTCGGAGTCACGCTGAGCAGTGATCATGAATGCATGAATGCATGAACCATGACATGGACACTCGAACGTTGTTGAGCCACCAGCATCGACAGAACATGTGGGGGGCGAGTAGCATTGTATGATTTTCGCCGTATCCACTGTTTCATCGTCAGCTGCTTCGGGAACGATTGAGCTCGAGTGAGCTTGATCAGCTCCAGCAACGCATAACGCGTAACGTCCCGTCCGATACACACTGGCACTCGCCACGCCTTCCAAACGTGGATCTGCACAAGATAGATCGGACAAACTCGGTTATGCCCGTCGGCAATAACGGAATCAACATTCCAACAAGATAGTCTTTCCTGTGAGACATTGGCTTGTTTTGTTTTTCTCCTCTGTTCCCCCATCATCATCACCCCGCCCGTTGTACTCCCTCCCCGGATCACTGATAGTATGTCATCATTTGTCAATGCAACACTTGGTGCTCTCCTACTAGGCGGGTTCTGTGCCGCAGCGTAAGTACCCATCCTTTCCAACGTGGAGGCAACTTGATCCCCGCTCCAACTCTAGCCTATCTGGGGTGGTCATGGTGCAGACATTCCTCTACATCAAGCTCTTCCCCAATGATTCTGCCAAGCTCAAATCTGTGGTAAGTTGGTGGATCCACGTCAAGTATCATCTAGACTCACATCCTGACTAGGTTGGAGCGGTGTGGTAGGCCCGGTCCAAGCACACTCGCCTTTCACGTGTCTGATCATTTCGCAAGGATCCTCGATACCTTACACAGCCTACTGGTTTACGCATCAATCTGGATTTATCTAATCACTAATTATGGTGACACGTCGCGGATAGAAACGATACCAATGTGAGTTTGCGACTTTGTTCTATCCCATGACTCATCAAACGAGCATCGTCAGCCCATTAGCAGTACGTGCGTTCTATTTTTTATTGTTCGCCGGCATCTAATCTTCTTGTTTCAGTTGACGGTTATTACCACTGTAGGTGTGCCCTTCTTTTTCTTGTGCGCTGAACTTATTCTGCGGTTTAGGCAATCTTGACGTTAATCGTCCACTGGTATCATGTTTGCCCCAACGCCGCTTGGTTGTTCGCTGACTCTGTCTCCAGTTTTTTCGCCCATCGGATCCACAAACGTAAGTAGAGTTTGGCCAACCTGAACAAAGAGCTTACATTTTCCTAGTGAGCCGACAACAATGGCAATATACCGGCACAATTGTAAATATAAGGTTCACTCTGATCTGAAACCTAGCTGACTTGATGCCTAATTAAAGTTGGTGTTGGCATTCTTTAGACTATGTGAGGGCCATCATTCCGCCGATTGGCAACATAAATGAACCAGATCTATCAGGTTGCGCAATAGGTAAAGGCGATCGTATATCAAAAATTCGAGCGCTCATGTATGAAATCTACTGTCAAGTCACAACAACTGAAATGTAAGAACATGCGATTGACCCACAAACCATGACTCTAACCCAATATTCCAGGATCCATATGAAAACTTTCCCAGCATTCAAGGCAAAATTCCGAGTGAGTTTAGCCACCAGGTGCTTGCGCATCGAATGCTTCGAATTGGCTTACCGTCCTTACTCTTTTAATAGTGGGTTTTTACCCTTGGCTTAGCGATGTCATGTCTCGTAGATATTATGATCACGGGCTGTTTAACCTATTCCCTTCAGAGTCTGCAGAACGAGAAGAGGGCGTCTACGAAGTACGCATTCAGTATCTTGAGACTGTTACTACCGAGCTGAGCACTCGCAGCTTGGACCGTATTATTAGCGCAGTGGTTTTGTATACTTTTGAGACGAATTTGTTAACGAGGTACGTCATCTTACGTTGAGTTCCTCCTCGCTCAAACGCTCTCGAAGTACTGCGACAATCGTATCTATGATTTGCGTAAGTGCCAATACGACGGCTCTTTCGGGCATTCTGACCGTGGTTCAAGTGGGTCTCAATGCCCGACAATCTTGTTTTTATGGGACTGCATTTTTTTATCAGCAAGCGTACGTAGACATTCATTCTATTCATTTTTCCTTGCTGATGATAACTCTCCAGTTTATGCGACCTCGCTGCTGGCCACGTAAGCTTTGAGTTGTTGTTTCTATTGTGTCGGCTTGTCACCAATGGTCCCTAGTTTGAACACACGCAAACAGCTCCAACACCAGCGACAACGTGGCGCATCTGCGGAGCTTCCCGCTGGAATTCCCCTATTTTCCAGTATGCCACGAAGAACGCCGGGAATGCTTTCGGTAAGTCAATTGGACGGTGTCATTCGGTCGAGTCTCACTTTTTGTTTAGACACGCAATTGTCCCCAAACCAAGGTAAGTTGCGCATTCGTCTGATTGAAGCCCATCATTCACAATCTGCCAACCAGCTCGAAATTACTGTTGTGAAAACAGTCGAGATTGACGACAAGGCACCCTCACCAACGAGTTCCGAAAATGTGTCGACTCCTCCTGTTACCTTTCCGGAATCTCGGGTCGAATGATTCATATCGGCACACCATGATCTACGCGTCAGTTTCTCCGTCGTTCTAAGAATGCCGTCAATCTTTGTATCGTCTATTTCGTTACGTCTCGCATCCTGCATCCTTACATCTTTCATTATTTGTATGCATATCGCTATGGTGTGTATACCAAGTCTCTCGTGATTTCCTAGTAACCCCTCCCTCATCTGGTACCAATCTTCATATTTGTTTCTTGAATTATTTCCGAGACTTACTTCTCTCTTCTTTCTTGATTTCATCCTTATACCTACTGGATGGCGTGTCTGATTCTTGACATATAATATGTAAGCGTGTTGTTTGGCGATAGCTGTTTCAGCCCAAAGAGGGGACTGACTCGCGGGCTAACATGAGCGCTTGAGATAACTGTTAGTCTTCCCAAGCGGACCATGATATTATTGTTGGACTTGTTTCACGCATCTACTAGTGCCAGCTCAATCCCAGGTGTGCGTTATCGGAGACAGGTCCCCCCTTCAATGATGTGTCGGGCGCCGGGCGCCAAGGTCGTTGCCAGGCTACTAGACATTCGGTTTTAGGTCTGTTCGGCAAGCTTGCTACAACCACTGTGTAGAGAGCGGGCAATCGAGACCTACGAGTCCCGGGCTCGGGAGAGGGGAGCGGGAGAGGTATGAGGTGTACGGGTAACGGCATTGTTTACTAACAGGGACGACGAGCGTGGTACTAGTGTTTGAAGAGGTCAAAGCCTTCGTAGATGTACTTACCGACCTGGGGAGGCGATGATAGACTACCGACAACCATTAGATCGAGCACCGGCATCCTTGAAGGCAGCATATTTTTTTCATCCACTCTGCGAACGCATAATTCAATTTTGTGAAATCAATTTGCCTACAAAAATATTCAATTACTCTTGGGACTTGGATTGATACAATGATCCCGGGCCCGGGTCGATCGCAATGGATCCCGACCTCACAGCAACGTTCGTACAAGGGGGGTCGGTCGTAGTTCATTAAACGTCGTAATTCAGTTATCTTTAACGTTGATCAACGAGCGACTGCCTCACGGATACCTGGAAAATTCAAACGGCGAGGATAGACTTGATGCACTCCGGGCTTGTCTGATTGTTTCATTGATCGCTGAAGGCCATGTCGTCCCGCGCGTTTTTCAGGTTCAGGCCTCTCTCGAAGTGCCACACCGGTGCGACTGTGTCGTTATCGCAGGTACCGGCAGTGGGAAAGCCAGTGTTTGCGTTCTGGCCTGTAAAAAAGATCAAGATGCCGCCTGGGGGTAAGCGAGAATGGATCTTGGAAGTCTTTCTCGGCAAAGTCGCTGACTCGGAGCGTGGCTGACATGATAATCAGGCGCAGGGGTTTACTCCGTCTTTTTTGTCCTTCCAGATCTGCTCTCGCAACGTCAACACACGGCTAAGCAGGGCGATGAGTATGTCCGTATTCATGCTTCATTCGTGAGCTTCGTCGATGATGATGACGACAGAGTGATTAGATAGTAGGAAGTCGGTGGCTACTCCGCGCAACAGAATACGATCGGTCTTAAACTTGATCGTGGTCGAGGGAGATACGGTGGCGTCGTAGCGAATTTTGTAGGAGACCCAGAGGAAGTGAGAGACAGTTCATATGCAACGCGTGTAGCCATTGAAATCGCCGCAATTTGTCAAAGTTGTGTTACGCCGATCGTGCCAAGGTTGTCTAAAGGACCAAAGTAGGCACGTCCTCGCCCAGCTCAAGCTCGGAACTCACCTCTAAGGTCCTCTTAATCTGGATTCTTCGACGTCCGTCGGTCGCTTGATGGAAACAATTTTCACTTTCTTTCCAGACGAAGAGCTCGACGATTCGTGTGGTTTCCTCGATAGATGTTCTGCCAGTGCCCGTTTGTTGTTAATGCGATAAGACAACGGTGACGAATGAGCAGTGCAATGGTGACGCCGAAGCATTCAATGATAAGAAACGAGTAGCATCGAGAACAATGTTGGAGAAATGAGAGAAAGATCGTTCCCAAAGTCGGTGCCAATGAATACTGCAGGCTTTGATGGTGACTTGCCTCGTTGAAGAGTAAGTAGTATGATCATGATGGCGATCTGTAGATGAAAGCAAGCGCCCAGGCACGGGATAAATGCGAGAGCGAACACGTGTATTGTCAGATGATGGCGCACCGAAGGTAACAAACGATCTCTTTGCACCATGCCCAAACCTAGCCTACCAAGTATGTTTGCCAATTTGAAGTCGCGCCTGAAGACGAGGGACAGTGAGTAGTCCAGTATTACATACGCAAGATCATTGGGGAACTGACAAGAGAAAAGGGCCGACTAGGGTGGACAACCCAGGTCCATTCGATACTAGCGGACAGCGGGTGGGTGCATCAGCGAGCAAAGACGATATACCCAAGACCACCGAAAATGAGGCGCTAATAGAACCTCGTGAATCGAGTGAAAATATTATCGCTCGCAATATCGTTGACGCGGACCCGATCGAGATCACTGTTCAAGATGTTCACGATGACATATACTCAGTCAAGTTTCTCCCCGACGGGAAGCATGTCGTGAGCGCAGGAAAAAAAGGAAAGATTCGATGATGGAGAGTGGCGGATGGCAAGGAAGTGGGCAAGCCAATGGACACTGGAAGTCCTGTTTGCGACCTCGCAGTCTCACGGGACGGAAAGTGGATCGTGGCTGGGACGTTGAGTGGCCGAGTGACGGTGTGGAATGCAATGAACTACGAAAAGACAAACGAGTTCAAAGCGCACAGCGATGGGGATGGGGCATACGCGGTGGACATCTCGCCCGACTCGACAAAAATCGCAAGCGGATCGGCTGACAGTACGCTCTGTGTTTGGTCACTTTCACTGACTGGGAGTCAGCGCCGACTGCTCGGCCCATTCAAACACGACTCTGGCGTGCTCTCCGTCAAATTTTCGCCCGATGGACAAATAATCGCAACAGCCACGTATTCACGCGACTCTGTCCGAGTCTACCACACTCACGACGGCCGACTCCTCGCAGACTTCCCAATCAACGGCAGAGTCGGAAAG
The DNA here is from genome assembly GCA_038091055.1 of Leccinum angustisporum. Lineage (NCBI taxonomy): Eukaryota > Fungi > Basidiomycota > Agaricomycetes > Boletales > Boletaceae > Leccinum > Leccinum angustisporum. Next base: position 10,020 of record JBBPNU010001238.1, read on the forward strand.
AACGGGTGCCTCGCCTGGACGAGCGATGGTATCCATCTCCTCGTCTTGCCTACCGAAGACGACATCCACTGCCAGTGTCTCGAGGCATCACAAAAATTGATAAACCATTATGTGGTCATATTTAGGTCTGTTAGAGAATATATGAGTCGCATGTGCTACCTGGGCCATTTTTCTGGGTATGGGGATTATGTTGCC
>JBBPNU010001239.1:0-10213 GCA_038091055.1 Leccinum angustisporum
TCTCGGAACGAGGTGCAGAGGATGGTGGCCAAAGGTGTGGTTTATTTTTCTGCTTGCCTCCGTTGCGCTGCTGCCCCATGCCTTTTATGATTGACTCGAAGGATATGTACACATCTAGCATTGGCGTGTTATTACGAAATTGGTTATTCCCAAGAGTTGGGGACTTTGCGGAAGAGCGCCGCTACGATGAAAATACAGAGCCGGTTGGCGACTCGGAGAGCAACCGTGACATCTGTGAGCGACTTCCCACTTCCTTTTTTTTTCTATACCGGGCTTGCCATTGAATGGAATGGTTGCAAAAGCAGCACACCTACCCCATGCCAGTTGAGCAACAGTTGCCCGCGCTAACTAACGAGTCGGACATGGTCTTGAGAGGACTGTTTGCCGATCGTGCTCAGGTGGGAAGGGGTCGGCAAGATGGAAAGCTCGTACTTTCCCTAATATCTCTGGACACGCGCATATTGGCCTCGTCCGCATTGTCTGGGCCTCTGGACACTCTCAAGGCTTGCCAGGAGGCCGACACGCGGTACAGTAGAAGTCACCAATCTCTATGTCCCGGCGACGGCGGTCTAAAATGAGGTCTGGAGGTCAAAGTTCGTCCAGAGCAAGGACTCTGTCAAATTCGCGAGCGCTGGGTCCAGAGGTCGCGAAGGGTGTCGACGTGAATGTCATCTTCGAACTCATCTGCGGTTTCTACTCGGCCCACATGAGAGCAGGAATACCCGTATGAATTGCATTTCGTTGCAAGGATCTAATTTGTCGTGGTCCACTGACGAGACCAGTTGTAGATGGCACGGAACGTTGAGATCTACATAAACAAAGATGAGAGCATGGTTCGCAACTCGTTCAGGATATTGAAAATGCGTTTTGAATCGATCATTGCAAGTGTTTATCTTTTTTGTAACACATTTCTCCTGCTTCAAATTTGCAGCAATCTGGAGAGTAGGAGATTCGGAGACGGCATCGCCAACGGCAACCACTTTTTTTTTTTCGTGTGTAAACCAGGAAAACAGGATATACAGCAAGTAGAACGATTACTAACTAACTACACTACAAGACTACACTACAAGGAACGCTGCCACGACACTGAACCCAGAGAAATATGTATCGATTCTTCCACATAGCGTCTGTTTTAAACAATATCGCGGTCCTTTGAAGATAACTGGTGCCACCACGTCAGCCAAACAAAACGTTCCGTAGTCGAATACTCACCTGCGAGTCGTCGCTACTGAATTCTTGCTTAGTGTCAACCTTGATGGAAATATTGTTTCCCGCATGCTAGTGTGATAATAAATGCATGTTCCATGCTGTCCCACAAAGAGGCTTACATTCGATGATAATCTTTCAAGTTGCTTTGTTATGCTTGTTTGGCATTGGTAGGAAAGTCCAATGTCACTGACAACGTCTTCGTTTTGCGTCCGAGCGTCTCCTCTTATATCTTTTCGGGCGTTTAGCGTGGCAAGAAGCGAGTTACAGTAAACTGAATCAACGCATCAATAAAATTTCCTTGCTCTAAGAAAGCACTTACAACGGCCAATGTTGAAGTAGAATGCAATATAGATGTACGTGTGTGGCCACGCATTATACTATGATATGATCAACGACGAGCAATCACAGAAGGTAAGCAGCAACGCTTACACATACGAATGAACTCAGGGCACACAGACTGCGCGCCGTCAGTAAAATGACGTGCCTCGTTTAGATAATAAAACTGACCTGGTCAAGAGACCGGTATTGATGGTAAAAAGGATCTAGATCACGCTCGTCTTTCGCCCGAAATAATATCATTTAGAGCACAGGCACTTACCAACTTGTTGATCATTGTTTCAGACCTGACGACAGTGTTCAGAAAAAGTAGCGAGCGAGTGTGTGGAAAACTCACTTTCGGAAGCCAGTCCGACCCCTTTGTAACAGATAACAAAGCATCCCAGCGATGAGAGCATCCCCTGCGGCGGAGAGGGCGTTGATCGCCAGAGACAATGGCTGAATATTTCGTTAGTGCGTTTAGAGTGTCCGGCTAGGTTTTTGCATTTACCTTGTATCTGATGATTTGTGCAAACGTGGAGAGAGTTATACTAAGCGTGCATGAGCATAGAACTGATGAAAACCACGGATGGAACAGAGGCTTACGTCTCTGAAGAGAAAACTATGCACAGTTAATAGTGTCAGTGGTGCTTACGAATAAGACAGTCGGTAACATTGCTCACTGAATGCTACAACTGTGATGAAATACTCTTAGCTAAAAATGAGATCTTTGCTGCATGCAACTCACATAATTCGGCAAAGACCAATAGTAACTTTTTGAAAATCAGAAATCAAGCTACGTTCCCCGGACCGGGAACATGCACTCACAGCTGAGCCAGTCATGAACCAGTTCTTATTGCTGACTGCTCGAAGACTCAGTGGTTGAACTCTATTTCACGAAAAGCAGAAACGTACGCCACCAAATCCGATTCACCAGGAAACACTGGACGAGTAGTGTAGTGAGTGCCTGCACGTACGGTAAGCTAAGGAGCGGTGAAGTGGGACGAGTCGCGCACGTTGAAATAAATTTCCCCCTGGATCATATAACGGGTCAGTTGCTGTTAACGAAGGGAAACCATAACCTACAACAACACTCCTGACGAGGAATGAGCACAACTGTTTATACAAATGGTAGTAGCCCACTCACCAAACGAGAACCCCACCATTGTCGAGTCCGAAGTAGGTGATAACGTAGGTGTAAACTAGGGACAGATATATGTACGCATATCTCTCGATGAATTATTGCACTTACTAGTGTGTGTGATGACGGCCTGGTGGCTGGTATCTAGGAGGAAGGTGACGGCGACCTTGAACGAAAGATTAAAACAGGATCAAGAGAGAATGTCATAAACTTACGAGCAGCTTGTAATACCATGGGTCGCGAGGATAGCGAGAATAGTAGTACAAGGTTTGAACGCAGGTGACTAACATTTACTAAGTAAACGGGTTAGAAACGAAAAAAGTATGAGCACTCACCACCATACATGCTAACGGAATGAGAATGTGCATGAGAACAACTACTGGTCGAGATCACAACACGCGGTGTACTCACATTCCTGCTGTGAGGACCCCGATCAAGAGGGCGCCATAACTAGCATGAATGATTATCAAAATGAACGGGGGTGCGGAGAAATCGGACATACGTATTATCAACAGCTACCATTGGTGAAAGGGAGGGTGGAAGAACAAGCCTGAGGACTGGAGGGATCAAGCGAGGCAAGGCATATTTTTAAGTGGATGGTATTTATGTGATTGCGCACACCAGCTAAGGATCTGGTAAGAGTGTGCGTGATATTGATATTCCACAAAAAAAACTTTGTCGCACGTGTTCCGAGTCCTCGAAAATAACATCCGAGATGTCCGGGACCTATGTATACGTCAATCGCATCGAGAAATGGTGGAATATCAATATTGACTTGACGGCCTTAATTGACACTTGATTCGCGAGGGGTTGTGAGGGGCAAGCAAATCACCAGCTACTACCATTTTCATTATACGTTTTTGCAATGGACGATGCCACGATAATCTGTTCAATCTTGTATCAGATCTAGCGGTCGTACTGCCAACTTATCAACCCAAAGGACCAACCTGCCGGGTCTGTCATATGGCCCTCGAGAAGAACCGTGCAATGTCAACGCGGGATCCGAGTCGAGTAACAAATAGAGAAATCTGGGTTAATTTGAAACATATCGTGAAACATTCCATCCGACAGGCCCAAGGACAGTATAGTCTGAATCTTGCACGCAACTCGGGCCCGCAACTCGGACAGGTTCAACTTGTGGTTGGCTGCACAAGTCCAAAAGAAGACATTGGTCGCCCACGGTTTAATTGGACTCGCGGAGTGTCGATTGGCAGTTGTCATTGTAAGTTACGTCCGAGGTGATTCAGATAAGCTTTGGGTAATTCTTTGCCGACTCGTCGGAACTCATTGGATTTTCGTCAATCAATGGCGGTGAAAAGCTCGGAGTTCCGTGTTTATGTTTTTCTTGAGCAAGCAACGTCTTCCAGACCTAAGCTACATAGTGTCATGCAACTTGAAATCTCTATGTAGATATCTTACATCCTTCGACACTCGGCAAATCCTGTCAACGTCACAATTAAACGATACTATGGGCTCCTTTCTCTGATAACCCTGGATCCATAATACAGACGGATCAATTATGGGGTCCTGTCATATCATGGCAGTCTTCGTTCCTCGGTACAGTGAACTGACAGTTTAAGATTCGGTTTGGGGAGAGTAGATTTGCATGTGGCAGCTCCGTCGGAGTCGTGTCTACGTAATTACATCACTCATATCAATCCGAATCAGGAGAATCGAACCCTTGCCCGGACGAACAGCGAGTGGGGGGATAGAAGACATTTTCAAACTGCGAAGAAGGGGAAAGGGAAGCTGAGCACGCCGGTTCACACCGAGGAACGTAAAGTCCTGCCAGTGCCAGTGGCACATATGGGTAATACTAGTAACAAGTTTGAGTCGTTGCCACCAAATTCACTCGCCATTTTCAATGGCACTGGTACCAGCTGTCACTGATATTTGTTTGTCGACCATTAAGATCGAGTGCCATCATATTCGATGAGTCAATTCCTGAACCTGAGGGTCGATCGCTCAGAATTTCTTCTGATCGATCAAGGAATAATGATCGATCACTCCTGTCTTCCGCGTCTCTGTCCGAATCTACTCGTCTCTGCCTTCCTACAGGATCAAACACGGTGTCTTTACAGGATTCCAGTATGCAACTGCAATACACTGCCAGTGCCGGGAAGTAAAGTCATAAATAACTGCAAGCAGAGAACCGAACCGAGGGAAGCAGAAAATAGGGGACAGTCGGGTGTACTAGTATTATGCACGATCGTGCTTTAATCCAGCACTGTGTCCTGAGCGCAGTGACGCCTTGTTTCTCTGCAGACTCGTTCGGTCTCCGTCAATGGCTGACGAACAGCTCGTGCAGTATGTGCCAGAGCGGAGAGGCGAAGATACTAGGCAACCCCTGGGTGAGGCGTGAGTGAAGTGTGTCATCACGCACGCGACGGAGCGAGAACGAGATGACGACGTGCGGCACATGCCCTCTCGGCGAAACGGGAATGCACGATGGTCACAGCACGCTGTGAACGAGGGTGTGTGTGAGCCAGCAAGTGAACGAGGTTGTCGTTTTCGTGTCCGTTGTCATTGTCGTCCCGTTCGTCTTCGTCACAGCATCGTGTCGTACGCCGCCAGCACGCGGCATCGTCATGTCATTACGTCGTTGGGGCACGCCATTTTACAGTCATCGCTTTCGTGTGGGTGCCACGCCGTCGTGGAGTTGTGTCGTCGCGTCGTGATGCTACCAAAGACGAAGATGAGGATATAACGGGAGAGGGGGAGGGGGAGTGCGTGGTAGTCGCTACACATCGTCCTCGATACAGCGAGGGAGTCGACGACGGGGCGTGGTGTGGAGGCGGGTGTGTGGATACACAAGCAACACGAGGTGTGGAGGACGAGCGACGGTGGGCAGGGGCGAGTGCACGTGAGGGCAGGAGAGGGAGAGGACGAACCTGCGCCGTACGTATTGTACATATGTACATGCAATGTGAAGCCAGGTAGTGTGCTACGGGTACGGCGAGGGTAACGAGGGGGGGCGCATGTCACTGGCAACGGTTGGTCTTAGTTGTGAACGTCGCAAACGGCCGTTGGCAGGTTTCCTTTGCACAATTTGAATCCGATCATGTGCTATTTTTGTGTGCCTCTACAATGTGAGACGAGACGAGAGTGCTGGAGCCCGACGTCGCGGCAGTGGATAAGATGAGTCGCGACGTCGGGGCCTGAAAAGCGGCATCCTACCAATTGGCTAGCTGCCAAATTCTCCCCCCCCAGGGTTTGGAATGAAAAAGGAGCAGCTCAAATAGAAATTACAGGGCAGGGCAAACAATCTTCTCGTCTACTTTAAACCACTACTGTAAGTGTCCTTCACGTCCCCACCGTGACTCGACGAATGTTGCTAGCCTCTAGTGGTCAAAACAAGGACCTATGATTACGCTCCGTACTCACCTCATCCTGGACAAACTCTCGCGTAGTATCGATCTTGATGGAAATATTGGTAGGTATACGCTGGAGAAATCATGAGACCACGTTCTATTCTGTTTCTCCAGAAGCCTACCCTTGATTGCGATGTTACATTCCTCCTGTCCGAACGACCTTGCCAGGGAATTGACGTGTTCATGGTGTTAACATGACTCTCGAGTCCTTTGCGCGAGTTGAGGGTGGTGAGGAGTGAGTTACCGTACACTGAAACAGCATATCAATATGGTTTTTCTCGCTCAGGACAAAGGGCATACATCGACCAGAGCAAAAGTAAAATGCAGCAAATATAGTTGTGTCTGGCCACGCGGCATACTGTTGGATGATTAGTGACGAACAACCACACGGCAATCGACGACACATACCGATACCAGTGATGCGAGGGCACACAGACTGTGCGGGGTCAGCGATACGTCCCTTGTTCAGATCGCAAAACCGACCTCGTCAAAACACCGGTGCTGATGGTGAACAGGGCCTAGATCATGCTCGTTTTCAATTGAAGATTTGTCAATGTAAATATGTACCAATCTCTTGATAATTGTATCAGATCTGATACCAGAATATTTAGAACGTGCAATGAGCAAACGGGAGGTAAATCCACCTCCGGAAGCCAGTTCGCGACTTTCGCAACAAATAGCAGAGAAATATGGCAATGAGGCCGTTTCCTGCGGTAGCGGTCGCATTTACCGATATCGCAAGATTCTGAATGCACCATCAGTGAGTATTTCACAGAACCGACCTTGCCTCATTTACCATCAGGTTTCCAAGCTGTGAAAACATATGAAGACGTGAACTGAACGTGAATGAGGCGAACGCTGACGAGAAGTAGGATACATAAACTCACGATTCGACACCAAAAGCTATGCATCATCGCAGTTGATATCAACCGTGGTCGCGGGAAAAGTGGTCTGCAACATCACTTACTGAAGCTCAAAGCTGCAGACGATACACGGTTAGTAGTGAGTGAACTCTGGTATACGTATGACCCACAGAATTGGGCGAAAATTAATAAAAGCTAAAACATAATTTTAGAAATCAATTACACAACCCGAACGACGCAAGACCTACAACCGGGACGGTCATAAACATGTCCTTGTTGCTGACTGTGAGTGGTCTCAGATACAGGGCAACCGCCAAGAAAAAATGGAAAGACGTACGCTTCCAAATGCGACATGCCATGAAGCACTGGACTAAGAGTGTCGTGAGTGCCTGCATGTATGGTGAGCTACTAGTAAGGAGGAGCATAGAAGCCGGACTAGATGCATACATTAAAGAAAACTTCGCCCTGAGTGATGCAACGGGTCAATCACTGTCAACGAAAGAAACTCATGACGCACCATAGATGTCCTATCGGCGAATAAGTAGAAGTTCGTGGAGAACAGGGAACTCACTCACCAGACAATGTGGCCAAGCATCTCAAAGTTTCCAAAATAGGTGACGAGATACGTATAGACTAGGGGAAGTTTAATGCGTATATACGAACGGAGGGATGATTTATGCTTGCTTTGGTGCGTAATCAGAATCTGTTGGGTAGTTTCTGTCACAAAGGTAGCAGCGACCTAATGTAACGCAAGATTAGAACGAGATGGCAAGCAAATTGCGTTGTCTGACGAGAAGTTTGTTGTACCATGGATCCGAAGGATATCGCGTGAAGTAGTACCAGACCTGGATGCAAGTAGCTAGCGTTCCTGAATTGAATAATGTAGAAATAAAATGCAATGGTACACACATCCATATAAACTATGGGAATGGTCCATGAGTACGAGGGAAGCATCGACGATGGGGCCATGTACTCACATCGCTGCAAAAATGACGCCAAAAAACATTGCGCCGAAGCTGGAACGAAAAATCAAGTGGGTGAACGGAGAGAAGAGGGTAATGGACACACGTCAGATCCAAGGCTGCCATGAGGAGAAACGAAACCGAAACGGCACGGGGAGAAACTAAGAGAGGAGTAAATGGGTATTTAGGAGGTGTTCCGAGCACAGATTGCGAACCGGGGAAGGAAACACAATCACCATCACAGACTCCCTTTTAGAATCTCTTCGACGTCGACAGCACGACAATCCGTTCAAGTCAGTCGACTGAGTCCGGTTGCCACTTCTGTAACAGTTTGGAAACAGTGATTAAAATGACGTTTGAGAACGATTTCGAACAGTGCGCAGTGGTCGATTAGAAATACAGCACAACGTGACCACAGTCTGGCAACGGCTTCAATAGTTGCGTGGAAGTGTTGTGTCCGATTATACCAGTGTTGATAACAGTGAGAGTTACACTGGTCAGTCATGTAACCCCCACAATACAATGAGCAAGCGATGAGTGAAACGCTGTAATGCCAAGTAGCCATTGACATATGGAGAAAGCTAGCGGAGATCATACAGAATGTTGCAACTAGCGTCGGCCCGGTTTTAAGTAGCTGGCAGCACTTGGTAAAGTACGTGGCAGTCGCAAACAGCGCAACGTGTCGATCTGAAACGCTGAATTGATAGGCGAATTGGATTGAAACGCACCACATCACTGGTCGCCATGGGAGGCATTGAAGGAACTCAAAGTTCCCCTGAGTCGACGTTCGTCGTAACGGAATAGTCCAATGGTAAACAACCACCAACAACACTTCCAAATTTGTCCGTACCGAGTCCCCTTCAAAATTCAAAGCCAACGACCATGGCAGTAAGTTCGCGTTTCGTCTCATTTTCTCGACCTTTTCGAAAAAAGCTGAATAAACGGTAGAGCCGCTGTCTGCACACTACTCTTCGCGCTTCCCGGTCCGCGTCTTCTTCTTCACTCGCACTTGTTTCTCGAACCGGCCGATCGTCGAGATGGTTCGCAACGGCAGCGGAAGCCTCTGAATCACCCTCCACCTCCTCCTCGCCCATAGACCCCAGGATTGGTCGCATAGTGGACGACATCTCAGGCTTGACGCTCCTCCAGGCCGCCGACCTCGTGTCACTGCTCAAGGCGAGAACCGCGTTTCCTTGGTGGAACTTCCTGACCTTTTTCTCGTTTGAACAGACGCGACTAAATATCCAAGAGATTGCCATGTCTGCTTCTGCGGCTGCCCCAGCAACTGCCGCACCCGCGGAAGAAGCTGCAGTGGAGGTGGGAACAACGTTCACTAGCACTCGTCTTTACGAATTTCATTTCCTTTTGCAGGAGAAGCCCAAGGAGAAGACGATCTTCAACGTTATGCTCAAGTCCTTTGAGGCCACTGCCAAGCCCAAAATTATTCGCGAGGTGAAGGCGCTGGTACCGAACCTCACTCTCATAGACGTGCGTGCCTGTTGCTGCGACATCGAATTAATATGCATACTGATGCACCTTCTTTGCTCACAGGCGAAGAAATTCGTCGAGTCCGTTCCAAAAGTCCTCAAGGAGAACCTATCAAAAGAAGATGCGGATAAACTAAAGTCAGCCTTTGAAGCGCTTGGGGCGATGGTCGTACTCGAATAATTTATCGACATTCTCACTCTTTGTAATGCATGTCCATTCATTAGAATAATGCTGGCCAATGAGCAGTATGGAAAGAAATATTGCGCTGCAGTTATGTAAATTACATTGAGTACTAAACGCTAGCAGAACATGGGGCGGATGGTAGATGGGTTCGTCAAGGGTTCGCAACAAAAAAGTCAATCCTCCGAGAGATAACGGTATTCGAATCGGAAATCGCTCTTCTTGCGCTGACACCATGAGCCTTCCCAGTCAAAGTAGACATATACACCTTGTTCGTACTCCTCGGTGATCGCCTGGGGCTCTGAATGTCGCTGGAACCATGTCAGGTATTTAATATGAAACCTCCATGATTGACGCTTCAACTCCTTGGCGGCAAGGTACCTGTGCAGCGCGATCAGTCGTCCAATCGTACAGAGGGGGACAGGTGGCGTACTGTGGATATGTCCCAGGGAGGTAGTAGAAGACATAGAACAGCGTCTCCACGTCGATCTGGGAGAACAGAGCAGGCGAGCTCAGCACCGGATGTGGTGTCTGAGGGTAAAACGACGGGGTGCTGAAAGGGTGTCGAGGTACATAGTACTTGGGCCTGGAGATGGTTGAGTACTGACACGTTGCCCAACCAAATCAACCTCACTTTTCGGTGTCAATAGGTTGGGGAGCATGGGAGTAACCGCCTTCCAGAAG
>JBBPNU010001240.1:0-10204 GCA_038091055.1 Leccinum angustisporum
AGACTGGTTGGTCAAACGTTCCGAAAGCCTTACACGATCTCGAAGTTGCCAAGCGTAGAAAATCGGGGTCGAGGCTCGAGCTCCGAGTCCCGAATATTTTGAATTCTACCACACATGACCGCGGGAATACTGAAAAGTAGTTACATCCTGCCTTGCACTAAGCATACTACTTAGTCTACTTATTGTTGTTCGTGACACTCCAGCTGTGTGGCAGCAGAACGATGGCCGCGTTCATTATTAGTCGTCTACTCCTGCCAAAGCACTCGTCTTTTTGCACACCTAAACTGGCTCAACAATGTCGGACATACGCCCTCTCCCGTTTTCCGATCCGTACCACAGGGTTCGGCAGAAGTTCTCGAGGTAACATATCGCGCAGGTCCCAGCTGGGCCTTCCTCCAGAGGACCGTCCGTGGACCTCGTTAGACCACGAGGAGAAACCCTCTGCAGACCAATCACACCCTTGGAGCCTTAATACACGCCCCACTGCTGATCCCGAGGTTGGCTTGAAGCGCTTGCTGTTGAATAACGATGAACTGGTAATCACGAGGTAGTAAAGATTTCAAGTTTGTCCTGCTCAATCTCACCTTTGACCAGACAACTCGAAATGTTGAATATATTCATGGGTTTCGAGCAGTCGAATCGATATGTCATGAGTGCGTTCGGGCTTGTACTGGAAAGTTTCCAGTGGCTCACCGAACCTTTGTAAAGCGAGCCCGGCTGGTGAAGCACTCGGATATATTGTCGAAGAACCGCGTGGTTTGTTTTCAATGTTCGCAAGACAGGTGTTTAGAACGTACAGGCCATTCCAAGCATTGGTCTTGGACACTGAAGGTTCGCCAATTCTTTGGGTGCGTGTCAATGACTCGGTACGCGACATTAGCCTGAAAGTTGCTTCCAGATTCGTCGCCCATTTTCTTGGATAAACTCTCGTATGTACGTTCAGCGACCAAAAGGTTACCTTACTTCCGCTCCGGATGGGGAGCTCGTTCTGGACACATTCGCAGAGGTGCAACAGGAATGGCACCTGTGGAGGAGGAGGTATGATTTATTCCTGCGGTATGTGTTTCTTGTCGCCTCTCTGTAATGCTCTGGGAGACTGATCGGGAGTCATATTATATGGTTCATTGTCCGAACAACAAAAATACGACCAACTGCATCCGGTTGAATTTTTCTATCTTCATCATGGCAACGCATTTCCTATTTACCTGATTTCCTGTTGTGATTTTGTACTCATGAAATCTTGCGGCGACTCCGTATCCCCACTACCCCCACGATTCCTACGCTCATCATGATCCTATACAATGCCAACGTGGTATTTCACCTATCTTTCCCCATTCATGTGTTCATCGCGATCCCGGAATCCTGGCTCGACGCTCGTATCCTTCCATATTCTTGGCGTTGATCCCGTCCGTTCCACGACTGTGTCAACTGGATTGGTCGATTCCTGTGTGTATTAATTCACGTGTTGTCAATCGAACGCTTTGTCTCACCATCCTTCGGATCTGATCCAGGTCTCAAACGGCTTGCGATGATTTGATGAACGACACTCTCAATATGGGTGGTTCTTTTCGTCTCTCACACTCAACGAATCATTCGATCTGTATTTGTTTGTTGACCATGTTTCATTTCTCTCCTTCTCTCCGATGCAATCACCTGATTCTTTGTTTGTTTGATGTCCATTTGCTCACCTCGTTCTGGGTCGAAATTGCGGTGGTTTTTATCTCGGGGCTTGACTACTGGCTCTCTATATCCACGCCTGTGGACGTGCAACCCTTGTACGTCTTTCTTTTTTTTCGGTTTCTGTGTGGCTTATGGTCCTAGATTGTCCATCACCTCATCCGTGATACCACTCTGTACTTGGTCGATCAACGTTCAATCTCGATTTCTCACTGGGGTTGGACACACTCTCTGATTGTCACCCATAATACCGCATGCAATTACTTGTGTCATTTCGACAACCGGACACGACTAAACTGCGTTCCATTTCTCATCACCGATATCTAGGTCTGCTCCTCGCCGAGTCCTTACTCTTGATGATTCAAACCCCAAACCCGAGACCTCTACACCTGACGCTCACTTCAACCAATTTGCTCGCATAGACGAGGGGCTCTGGGCCTGGTATTTTGTTCTACGGGATGCCCAAGGCCAAGGCATCGCTACCGTTAACAGAGCATTTAGGGGATTTGGGAGAGAGGTGAGATGGCAGAGGAGATGCTCTTCAGATTGGTGCGAATCAACATATTTGATCACAGATATTCACGGACACTGGGCAATACACTGTATCCTTTCGCAGACCGGATGAACAAGTCTATACCTCAAGTGAGCAGAATGAGCAAATATTATACAAGCCCAATGTGGCGAGGGACTTGACTGTTGATGAAAGAGCGGTAAGTTGAATCTGTTCGGAGGTCACAACTTGGTGCTGAGTGAGAACAGCTTGTCTTGGCCATGGCCAGTAAGAACCATCCACTATCTGAAGAAATGTGTATCCAATCTGATTCTGTTTTCCCAGTCAACATTGACTATGATTATTTCTCCAGGCATTCTGAAGGAGGGTGGGTTACCTCTCCTAATTCGACCGTCTCCCACACTTACATCTGTAATAGGCACGGTTTTAGTTTTGGCTGGAGTTCTGGGGAGTAGTTCATGCTTGGACAGCTTTTGGTACTTACAACGACACGGATTGTACATCAGTATCCCTCGCCCACCTCACACAATGCTTCCAGAAACACCTTTAGATCATCCTGATCAATTTCGAGGACACTTGTATTAAACGAGTTGTGAGATGACCGGGCGTTGCAACGCTCTTTGGCATTGATAAACGCCAGACCAAACTCGCTGATCAGCACACTTCAGTTCATCAAAATCATAGCATAGGGTTTGAAACACGTACTTCTTTGTTACATCTCCCAATTCTAGTGAACCCATGACCCCTACAACAATATATGTCTCTGTCCTCTCGTTCAAACACGCCAGGACGAATGGTAAGCTCTTCTTCCCCCGAGCAAGCTTGGTTCCTGGCAACTTGTCTCTCAACGCATCGATTAACCAGAGCGCCAGACGGGACAGTACGCCAGGATGCGCAAACAGTGCAAGATCAGGCCCCTGAGAGAGAACAACGACACGATGAGAGCGCATAGTACGGATGTCTTGTTTATCGATTATCGAGGTTCCCTGGCGGATGATAGCCCGATGGAGTGACATGGACAACGTGAGCGCATCTCGGAGACGTACGATGCTGGAATATTCAGGTTACAATCTATCCGCATTGATGAATAGCAGCTTACTCGGCGAGGGCATCATAGGCTGCCCAGAAGTTCTTAACCCACCAAGGGACTTCTGTGCGTTCCTCTGCATCATCTGCGTTTTCGCCATCGCCCTCCCCGGTTGATTTGACCCCACCGCTTTCTCTATCCTCGTGTACACCAGAGCGATTACTGCCCTCCCATACGCGTCCGCTGCCAAACCATTCTCCGCCATGCCGGGCACCTTCCACCTCCACCTCCATCCTGATACCACCGGCCACATCCAAGAGTGCACTGACAGCCTCAACGGCATCAGCAGCACTGAGGGGAGAGGCACGATAACCAAAACATCGAACAAAGGAGGGGTATGTGAGTTCGACAAGACCATACTCTGGGGCGATGGCATCAAGCTTGGATCGCAGCTGATGCTTGAGATCGAGATCCATGTGAGCGTACAACTGTTGAGTCTGCGGTATTGAAAACCTGACTCAGACGAGGTTAGTTATAAAGGATAATCGAAAGAGCGGTATGTCGCAGTCACCCCATTTTAGCAAGCAAGCCAGTAAGTCGCTTTCGACCCCGTTCCTTCCAAATTCCAAGTTTCCCTGCCACATAACTGGAGTGAAACATGGCATCGTAGAGTGTCCAATGTCGCAGGAGGGTGAATCTCAGCTCCTCGGTAGATCGTACCGACAGATCGTCTGGACCTAGCGCTGTGATAGTGTCGATATTACTTGTGGCTTCTGTTGGGAGTGGATTTAAACGTGACACCTCGTCATAATAGATCGCGTGATATTTTTCGTAAAATTCGCGCGATATGCGGGAAGTGGTATACTGGTATGTGAGCCCAAGGATTGCTAGCCTTTGGGGACGATCAGAATGGGTATATTCCACGACTGTGAGTGGCACACACCACAGGATATCACAGTCTGCGCGCTCAAGGATGGTAGCGAGGATATAGATTGTGGCAGAGGCGCTCTGACTGTACCATGAACCACTCGCGTAATGCTTTTCTACTACTGCTTGATAGGCGGCGCGCTGTTCTCTGGACATTCGGCTTGGCTGCTGGAGTAGGTGTCAGAGCGAATGGACGTCGTGAGGAAAGAGCACAACATTTTCTAGCCTTGGCCGTTTTACCTCGTGTTGATCGAGAGTATCGTATTTGCGCTTCCGAGATGGGGTGCCTTGAGTCGAGTCGTACTCTGTCCTCGAACTGTCTTGGAGTTCATCGTCTGAACCGAAATCTGAGCCATCATCATCATCCGAGTCTGGCTCTGGCTCATACTAAGAAGCCGTTAGTCGGGCAGCTCTAACCGCGGAATGAGGAGACGGACTTCGAGGGCTTCCCAGGCCTTTCTTTGAGCATCCATGTTTTCAATCTCACCATCGTCCCAGAGGACGATGCGATCACCGATGTCACCACCACCGAACAGACTGGCGAGATTCTGTGGCCGAATGGAGTCGATTACGTGCACAGTCAGATGCAGACTGAATTCACCAAACCAGGCTGGAGAGGGAAGATCGAGGATGGCGCCCATGTTGAGGAGGATGAGTGTATGCAACTCGTCAGAGTCAAAATGGAGCAAGGGAGGTGAGGGAGAGAGATGCACACTTCGTTATAAGTGGCGAGCTCATCCTTCATGGCCTCGAGCTCTGCAACGCCTGAGACTGGGATGATCCTGTGCATCACGTCGTCTTGTTTGAAGAGCTCTGCAAGCATCTTTGCGGCGCACAGGGCGTCGACGTCTGGCGCGACAAGGAGGATGACGGAGGAGGCGGAAGTGAGGGGGGAGCGGCGGTGTGCCGCGAGGATGGAAGCGTAGGCCTCGCCATAGGAAGGACGCGAGGAAGACGCGAGATGGGGCGGGGGCAGGAAGACCATGACCAAGGCGCGTTGTTTGCGCATGTGGATGCATATAGCCTTGAGATCACGTGATGGTATAGTTATTTCATCCTCCGAAGCCGCGTGGGGTACATACGGCGAGCACGCGACTGAGGCTACTTAAGAACCGTTGGCCGTCTTGCAGTCGACTACCTCTCGCCGTCATCATGGCGGACCGCCCACCTCGGTCTCCAAACCCGCGCTCTCCAAACCCACGCTCTCCGAACACCACCAATACTCGTTCTCCAAACACTCGTGATCACGGTGGTGAGCACGTTCGGTCCCCTTTCTTCTCCCACCCCACTCACCGGTTACTCCGTCCGGCGACAGAGGCTGCCCCGCTCCTCCATAATGGAAACGAGGACAGGGAACGGTCTCTCCCTGACCAGCCCGAACCCCACCACCCTCCGGCCGGCCGTCTCACCGACATCGTCCACGAGCCCCTTACCGGTCTCACCAAGGTCCTCCTCGTCGAGGTGCTCGTCCTCCTTCTCATAAGCTCCGTCTTTATCGGTTTATTTGCTGGCGCGCAGCACAAGCTCAACCTCAAGAATGGGCACGGCGGCAATGGTAATGGTACGCAAACAGAAACAACGACCCGTACGGTCACAGACACTAGCACTACTACCGCCGCCACCACCCTCATTTCTCCAATCACCACCACCGCGGTCTCCACTGCGGTCTCCACCGCCTTTTCTACTATATTTGATATCACAACCGCCATAGAGACGTCCA
Organism: Leccinum angustisporum; assembly: GCA_038091055.1. Taxonomy (NCBI): domain Eukaryota; kingdom Fungi; phylum Basidiomycota; class Agaricomycetes; order Boletales; family Boletaceae; genus Leccinum; species Leccinum angustisporum. The sequence goes on from JBBPNU010001240.1 coordinate 5,863, forward strand.
CTAAGACAACTACCACTACCGCAGTCCACACCTCTGTTTCCACCTACACCACCACTGATCGCGTCACACGCACCGTCATTGTGGGCCCCGAACCGACAGGTCCTCCACAAACACCCCTCCCCGGTCCATCAAAGGTATGCCTCGCCGTTCCTACATCGCACAGCCCCTCATGACTCTCCCCCGAAACAACAGGAAGTGTGTCTCACCAAGGAGTGCATCATCCTTTCAGCGTCCATCCTCGCTTCGCTAGATACTTCTTACGATCCATGCGAGAATTTCTATGACTTTGCGAGTAAGTCGACACCATTCTCCATCTGCTTCCAGCGCTGAATGATCCCCCAGATGGCGGGTGGATGGCGGCACATCCCATCCCGGGCGACAAGGGAGCCGTCAACTCCTTTTCTGTCCTCTCACAGCAGAATTGGCAGGTTATCGAAAATATCCTGGGGTCTGACGCAAGCATCCACGACGATTCGTGGGACAACCAGTTGCTTCTCAAACTTCGCACCCTCTATGTGTCTTGCATGGACGAGGCCAAACTGGATTATGTCGGCCAAGCTCCCCTGCAGCAGTTTGTGAACAATATCAGGAAGATATACCGTGGAAAACGTGTCGATGTCAAATCCCTCAATCCAAGGATGGGCCTTTCTAACGCGCTTGGTTACATGCATTCCCGAGGTAAGCATTATTTCACATCACATCATTACTTTCTGCACATCTCTCCCGCAGGCGTCGATGCCCTATTTGAGTTTTATGTTGACGGGGATGCCGGAGTGGATCCCAATGATATGACGCTCTGGTTTACACAACCTACTTTGGGGTTACCCTCAAAGGTACGCTCTAATAGATACTTCTGACCTTTCTTTTTAACTCAGCGTCCGCTAGGAGTACTACAAGGACCAGAGCGTGCTCAGTGTTTACCAAGATGTCATCGAGCGTCTTTTGGTCAGCCTGCGTGACGACGAGGTTGCGGGTATGATGAATAAGCAAAGCGGAACCTTGCATAGCATTCTCCAAACAGCACAGCTCGAAGACGAAGAACGTGTTTGGCCTCCTTGGCCGTGGCCACCTTGGGATGGCGAAGAAGATGACGATGATGACGATACTCGCAAGCCAACCGATGATCCATTCCTCAGGGCACGTGAGCTTGCGCGACAAATAGTGAGATTCGAGTCCGAAATCGCAGAAGCCACTTTGGATCAAGACAAGCTGGAGCAAGATCCCTTTGGCACTTATAATCCCACTAGCATCAATACCCTGAAGGCCGCACTTCCTCAGATCAACTTTCCGGATTACTTTGCCACGTTTACCCCGCGTTTCTTCCCCAGCCGTGTTATCGTCACTTACAAGCCATACCCAAGTTCATTGTCACGAATTCTGGACCGTACGTCTTCCGATGTCATAGAGGCATATCTTGTCGTCCGTGCTGCTCTAGAATATGCGCCAAATTTGGGGATGTCGACGGAGGCATGGAAGGCGGTGCGGCAGTTACAGGAAGTTCTCAACGGACTCAGACCAGGTGCTGTCGGGGATCGGTCCGAGTTTTGCATGCGTACAGTAGAAGGCGTCATGGGCTTTGCCACGGGCAGGTATTTTGTCAACGCGACATTCCCAAGTGACACGAGAGATAGGGCCACTCAGATCATATCAGGTATGCAACGTGTCATACCTAATAGTTTTGTGGCACTTACTATTTGTGCAGATATCGTCGGTGCATTCGAGAAGTCTTTAGAACGGATCGAGTGGATGGATGAGGAATCAGCTGAAAGAGCCCACGAAAAAGCAGAGGCCATTCGAAAGAAGGTTGGCTTCCCGCTGTACCCTGATACTCGTGATGCCCGATCTCTGGTGAGCTATTATACGCTCGTCAAGGTTCATGTGGATACATACTTCGAGAATATGCTCAGTGCCGCGTTAGTCCCCTCACATGTGTGGAAAGCAGGGAAATTTCTGACTTCATATGCCAGAGCCTCTAAGGTCTACAAAATGTGGCAAAGACTAGGAAAACCGAGGAATCATGACGAATGGGAAATGCCGCCAGCGACCGTGGATGCATACTACAACCCCACGGGTAATGAGGTGAGCAAATGTTTGCTGCTTTTACATATTTCCAGGTTCAAATGAACTCGCAAAGATCGTCTTCCCTGCGGGTATTCTACAACCACCCTTCTTCTCCTCTGAGTGGTGCGTAGCAGAATATTTGCGACGATTTTGTTCTCATTGTTACTCAGGCCAGGGTATCTATCATACGGTTCGTTTGGCATGATTGCTGCCCACGAGCTTACGGTTGGTGCCTCTGCTTGCTCCGTTCACACGACCACTCATGGACGGGTAGCACGCCTTCGACTCCGCCGGTCGCCTTTACAATCAACAAGGAATGTTGGAAGAGTGGTGGACTCGCCAAACGAGTGATGCTTATCAAATTCGTCAAGACTGCATCGTCGAACAATACTCCGGTACGTATCTTCGATTTTCGTACCTCGAACTTTCTGACGAAAAACAGAGTACACTATCGATGATGGCGAAGGCGGTATCATAAATGTCAACGTGAGTGCGAAATGTTCATTCGTGTCTAACCCTTTTACGAACAAATTCAATAGGGCAATCTGTGAGTTCGTGACTAGAAATGTGGCAGCAATTGCTGACCTGGTCTGCAGCACGTCTGGCGAAAACATTGGCGATACTGGCCTTATTCAAGCTTACCGCGCATGGAAAGCTCAGTACGAAGATTCGTATGATGCTGGACATGAATATCTGCTACCAGGGTTGGATTACACGAGGTGAGGCACTGCCCTATCTCCTCCAGAATGTCCCGTATCAACCATATGTAGGGAACAACTGTTTTTCATTTCCTTTGCTCGTACGTGGGCCATGAACAACCGACCAGCAGATGCGGTGAGTATACCCGCCGAGCCTTCCGGAGCCTTGGACTGCTCATTGACCTCCCCTGTCAGGTGCAACGAGTTCGGACCGACCCTCACTCGCCGCATCGCTACCGTGCGGAGGGCACGGTCTCCAATATCCCTGAATTCGCTGAAGCATTCAAATGTTCGAAACGGGCCAAGGTAAGGGAATCATATACTCCCGAAATACGCCTGTTTGACCCTCTATGCAGTTGAACCCGCCACCGGAAAAGAGGTGCATTTTCTGGTCGTGAATGCGAGTTAGTGTATGTTTGATTCAGTTCTCGGGGGTCCGAGTCCTTCTGTTCATATGTATTCCATTTCATCATTGCTTAGTTTTACGTCCCACTGGTTCACGAGTATGCCATATTTCTACACCGTCAAACATGAGTATGGCAGAATGCTAAGGACATGGCGTCAATGAGGTGATTTTGGATTTAAAGCACACCCTTCGTGCTTGGTATGTCGTTCCCGCCGGTCAGTTCAATGGCTTGTTTGATCGCCAGTGCCAACGCTTTAAATGCTGACTCGGACCTGGGAACATCATGGGCAGTCATGCAGCTTGTCGGCTGGAGAACATACCGATGATGATCGTTATCTCCCCGAATAACATCGACATGGAGAGTCACTCCAGCAGCCATTGCAAAAGAATGAAAAATATGGGGGATCATCTCTGTCGAGAGGTCTCCAATTTTCTCGCGTCTCAATCCGAGCTCGGTAACACAATAAGGACGAGAGCAAATGTCGATCACTGCTCTGGAAAGTGCCTGGTACGATGTGTTTTCAGCCACAAGAAAACTTATATTCAAACAGTAATCACATACCTCATCGAGCGGCGCAAATCCTGTGCCATACCGCCTGATGCCTTTGATCTCTCCGAGAGCTTGTTTAAAAGCGGTACCTAATGCGATCGCACTATCTTGTATGTCGATCATAGGACCCTTGCGTCTCAGCAAGAAAGGAATACTCATCTGCAGTGTGGTGGTCATCGATCCACAGATCTCCTTGGCATTTCATGGTTAACGACATTCCTCCATGTTTTGCCAGAGCATGATACATCTGAATGATCGGTCTGATCAGTCTCTTCGTGATCACAATACCGAAAAGCCACTACATGGTCCAGAAAGCCAATGCCCGTTGAAATGTCAATGTTCTGCGCCAGGCCAGAACCCGGTGCGCAGTCTAGATTGATAGACACATCTATTTGTGTTTCGTTTGTTTTCCTGGAAATTGTAGCTGTTCTTGCTGCCATGGTAAGTAGTAGTACTAGTGGCGGCCGTGGAAGAAGTCAGATCGATGACGTAAGAACGTTACGACCCGGCCTGTAGTAATTATAGTATCGTGTGCGTTTTGAACTTTCCCTCCTGAAACTGTGCGATGTCTGTATGCCTTCGTTCTCGTTTCCCGTTCATCGGTGCTTCACTACGTCCCCGGGTTAC
>JBBPNU010001241.1:0-10203 GCA_038091055.1 Leccinum angustisporum
CCACCTACGAGCTTGTTCCTCGTCCTATGAATGTTGATTTGAGGTGTGAATAATTCGAGGAAGACGGTAACTCACTCAGCATTGCCCCAGTCAAGTCCTGCAGGACATAGAAGAGCTCCAGTACGCTCATGGTTGAACCCGCGTCCAGACTTGATATTGCGAGGAATATGCGGACTCAACGACTGACCCTTGGGTGTGATCCAGTCTATGATCGCACTCTTCATCCCCTTTGTATCGTCTGCCCTTGCGCCACTGGCACCTTTCTGGATCTAGAATCCAACTGCAGTAAGTGAATAATGAACAATAGAGTCGACTGATCACATTACCAGGTCAGCAATGGCAACTACCTCCTCTTCCGAAGACTCCATGAGCCGACCCTCGAGCCCTGGAATCATTCGAAGGAGGTCGCGAAAAACCGCATACTCCTTTCGTTCTCTAAACACGTATAGTAACTTGTGATCAATCCGAGGCAAACGCACAACCATACATTTTAACTCACACGTCTGTGAAGGATTCTTGGTCTTCGCTCTCACTCATGAATAAGAGCCCGTTGGTAATGAGAGTTTGGACGTTGCAGAATGCGTGCAGAGAACGCCCAAAGTGCCTTCCGTGGTGGACGAGTGGATCCTGAGTCGTTCTGGGAAGAGTTCAGCTCATGTCGACTTGGATGCAACAGAAACTTACGGTTTTTTCCTAGGTCCCAGCTGTAAAGCACTAGAGCGTGGGCGCTTCTGACTAGTCGCCCCATCAGGCGACGCACTATCACGGCGATCGAGCTGTGAAGCTGGCATGAGATAGTACTTAGGATGAAAGTAGTCGCACTAAGATGGGCACGAATTGTATCGTGATGTGCCGAGTCATGCCATGGCGGTTTTATGGTCTGAGGAGACACGAAGTTCTGGTCCCAGCGCAAGTCTCAAACCTGTAAGCCGCTTCCAAAGTTGTGCTGCTTGAAGTTCTTGATTTCCTGCGATTGAATTCCGTCGCTTCTGGAACTGCTTGCCGTTAGATGACAGGCTGTGACAGAATACTGGCACTTCCAGCATGCCTGCCAGTACGTACTTACTTCAAATTAGTCACGCTGCTCCTGCCAGAAATTCCAGAAATTCCAGCCCAAGCGCGAGTCTCAGACCCAGGGACCGCTTCCAGAATTGAAGGTCCTGCCGGTGACTAGTAGTACTTATTTGCCTCGGCAATCATCGCCAGTGAATACGGTTCGCTTCCAAAAATTGCAGCTGCCAAATTCATGCCGCAGTTCAAGTTGTCGGCGTGAGCAGAGCCTTCGCGAAGTTCTACCGTATGGATTAGTAATGGCAGTAGCGACGGCACAAATACTCAAGTGAGACTCGGAGTGCTGCGAGCGTTCCTCCGATCGAGGGACCGTTAGACTTCAAGCTTCATTCGTCAGTCCGAGTACGTCAATGTCAGTATACACTTTGCAAAAGAGGAGCCGCGGAATTGGTAGGTCGACCGCCACCACCACAACATACTCTGAACATGATGATGATTCAGTTATCGTAGCACCTCAAACAATGACTCATATTCTTGGCGTCACCCCCGAGTTGCGAGTCAACTCAATGCAAAAAGGTAACAGTTAGCTTCGTGTTGACCAGGACTCGAATCCTTACCTCGGAGACATCGTTCCCCAGATCACGCGGTTCCAGGAATCAGTAACGGCAAGTACGGCAGCGACGAGGTTCCCGACGACGGAAGCTGGGCACTGAAGATTGTACGCAGCGATCAGTGGGGTGATGTCGGTGCTGAAGCATCGCCTGATGCAAGCCAGCCATCCGCCCCTAGTGACTTCCATGCCGTTGTCTCTGATCTTGCGGCAGAATTCCGTGAGCTCAAAGGACATGTAGTATCGGTACTGTTGGGAGACGTTACAGCAAGGTCGGATGGTATCCTCACTAGAAATACTGCCAAGGACCATGCTTGCAGGCATTGCCGCACTAGCAGCCAAGAGCCCGGAGGACAATCTATGCTGGAGTTGGTGGATGAATGGCCATAGAACGAGTTAGATTTTCCTGTCACTATCCAATCAATATCGTAGCTTGACAAGTCCTTCGAGGAAACCGACCCAATCTCTCAGCAGCAACCACACGAACCTCCGCACTGTATGGCACACTTAGAAATAGGTAGCCTAGCACAACAGCGTGGCTGACCTTTTCGATGACTCGGACATTGGAACCGAAATTCTGGACAGAAAATGTATACGTGTTCCATATAAACTGACGAATCACAGGCCCATCGCTCTACGGTCAAATAGGAGAACATACGGCGTGAACTCGGATGTTTCTTATATTCGAGGAACAGCACGTGCAAAGTCCATCCAACGTGCGCTCAGCTTCAGTCGACAAATTCCGAGGCCCAAACGTAAAAGACATACCGTATTCGAAAACACCTGATCCCAATTCCGCCGCATACTTTCTTGAAAACTCGCTGAGAGGGTACATTTCATTGTCAGAAGCGCACAAGGGTCGGAGACATCCGCATGGAGTACCTGCCTGTCACCAGCCAGACAGCTGGAGCGTGTTAGAGATCTTGACGATCGAGGCGCATGCAGCTGTGACGTTCACGAATGCACGTAGTATGCCGTGATTGGAATCGTCAATAACAGGTTACAGTTTACAGCGTATCAAAAGACATGGTTCGACCCACCTTTGATGCCCTCCATAGCGGTGAGAGAAAATGCCTCCGTGACGGTCGCGCGACCGCAACCGCTCCCACTCGCAGAAGAACTCGGTATTTATGTAGTCCACCAGCGGCGGTAAGCTTCGGTAAGTTGTTGTGCATACGTCGACTGAGTCTCCGCTGCAGTTGGTGGGGGCGGCGACGCGTTGGTTCTGGTAGGAACAGCGATTGTATCCAATGTACTTGGTCCTTGAAAGCTCTGGTAAGATCATCTCCTATCATGTGCATGGATTCGCTTACGGGTCGATTCTGCCGGCAATTGGGCACGGCCAATCCTGGGTATTGAAGATGTGTCAGCGCTCGAAGTTGATGGAGCCACCGGGAATATGATGGACCCGCGCTGCGCGCTGCGCGATGGAGGATGGTGGACCGCAGCAGGTCGGTGTCAAGGGCGTGATTCACTGTGGTCGTTTGCGTGCGACTCGGGCAGGAGGGGGGTGAGTGTGCCGTTACGCGTGTGAGACGACAGTAAAGGGGATGAGTCCGTCCAAGGTTGATTTCGACATGTCGCCTTACCAGGTTAGTGCACGAGTACAGAACCGATGAGAGACTCAACGAGATGTCCGAAAACCTTCGTAGACAGTTCCAGTTCCTCGACCAACCTCTTTGCGTGTCTTGCCATCTCCAACTACGGGCTCATTATTGGTTTCCTCCAGAGTATTCTTCGGCGTATCAACAGACACCTCAGGTGCGAAAAGGTGCAAGGGTTGGTACCACCTAGGCGCAAAACGAGAATGGATCGGATAGCTTCTTTTGCAAGGAGGGAGTTTGTTGCTGCATGGTCTTGGGACCCAGTGGTTATGTGGTTAAACGGACTAATTCCCCCGGGCCCAGCTGCACCCCTGCGCGGATGGTACAGGAATGGACCATGAAGACTCTGTGGAAAATGACAGAACAGAACAGGGGACGGTGGGAACGGTGCGTAAGCCCGTGATTGATCAGAAGGCCGACCGCCAATGGCGGGACACAGGCCAAGAAAGATACATCTAATATATTACGCTACGTTAGCCGCCGGCTGTACCAAGTAGTAGTACGCACAGCCGTGCTGCATCGCTTTCAGCTCTGCGGCTTGATCATTCAAGTTGATCAACTTACGATCCGCCTGCGCAGTGGCTTGCAGCGTCGCGACGAGCGAGCTCACCTCACCGTATCGGGATTCGGCCTGGGCCTGGCACGGCTTACTGTGCGGAGTGAATGGTTCGTGAGGCTGCCTCATGTGAGGGCGGGAAATGGCGGACGCACCGTGACTCAGTGCATCATATCACCACAGTGGGGACAGTACGAGGTTGCTCATCGCGGGCAAACGCGGGCAAACGCATGTCGGCGTGGTGCCGTCCAAGTTGTCGCATCAAGTTGTCGCGTTCTACTAACTTGCAACGCCGTAGACCAAATGCGCGAAGGCCCCACATTCACCTCGGTTCTAGTACATTATATTTCCCATAAAACTACACAAGTAACGCCAAGGATGGGTGGATTTAGTGAGACGTGTGTGTTCGCACACGACACTCCCAAGTTTCTTGCTCGGATTCACATCGCAGCTTGATCGTCAAACAGTCCTGACCAACAAATTTCCCGTCTATATTATATCTCTCTATCTCTCTAACCAAAAATACAATGATCCAAACGGTTCCCAACGCACAGTACCAGACTCGCGCGTGTGCACATTCAAAAAAGTTCAAGTTACCCTGAAGACATCACCCCTGCTCTGCACCCCACTCTGATATTGCTGCTCCAGGCCGAAACGTCGACAACGAACCCTTTTCTTGCACCAATACGATCGCACACGCGTACCCCCCAAGCGGTGGCACTGTCATCGCGGTCGGAGTTTGTCGACCACCCAACAACGGGTGTCGAGGTGACATCAACGACGAAGACACACCTCCTCCGGCGGCGTTTGGCGAGGTTGTGGTCGTGGTCATGGGCCGCACCGACACACCACTGGCAGGGCCCACGATATCGCTTGAACCTGCACCCGTGGCGACGGTGGTCGAAGAAATAAACCTGCTCCCGCCGATCGCACCAACCGGCGGTGTCGTCGACCCAACCGTAAACTCGACCCGAAACCGCACGTGTTTCTGCACGACCGCCCCACTGAGCCCATCGACGACCTCGTTCGTTCGACAGCGCAACACCCCAACAGGCCCAGACCCAGCTCCAGTGCCGAAAAGATGAGGGTTTGCGTGGTGCACATTCCCATCCACGTCGTCGACCGCGATCGTGACCCCCAATTGCTCCAGAATACGCCCCGTCTCCGCCCGCGTTACCACGAGATTGTTCGTTGAACAAAGCACGTACGTGTGCGCTCTCCAGTTGAACAAGTTGGAAACCACCCTTTGAACTCGCCCACCGGAGAAGACAAAATTGATGGCACCCCCGGTGGACTACTTGGCTGCGTCGGCGAACTCACCGCCGACCGTTTCGCGTTCAGCGTGCTCGGATTCAGATCGAGCGGTGGAACTACAAACGAAATTAAATCTAATTGAGAAACACCTCCTGACGTGTCACTCACCCTTGGGTTTCCGATCTCTTTCTCGCTCCTTACCGTCTCGCTTCAAGAATTCAACGCCATGCAGACTGTTCCGCAGTTCCTTCCCGACCTTTCCTGGGCCGCGTGGCTTAGCAAACTTGATCCCGCCAGAGGAATGTATAGGATCGTTCTCCTGAGGCGCGCCTCTGCCGTAATGTTCGCTGTTTTCCTTGTTTGCTTGATCCCTTTCAGACTGGTGAACGTCATCGGGTGGATTCGGTACGGCGAAATGTTGCGTCGGTGCTTGTGAATATCGCGATCGGTCAAGCTGGGGTAGCGTACCCTCTCGATAGACTTGGATGGTAGCAGTAGACCGTTCATCGGGGCTGCATGGATCGTTTCCGTAATATGAAAACATCGTGTCAAATCGACCAGGAGTTTGCGTCGGAGGATCCGCGTCTATCCTCGTATGTTGTTCCCGTAGACGCGTCGAACGTACTTCACCGAGGTCCATACGCCGTACAGCACTAGGAGGCGAACGAGAACTTCCATGACTAAGGATTGGCCCCACGGACTGAGGAGGATGGGACGGTACAGGGAACCACACAGTTGGGGCCATCATCTGCGTCGTCCTCGGAACAGGACCAAGAGAAAAAGGAGGAGTTCCAGGGATGTGCATCGGTTGGTACATCTGTTGATTGTGTGCGTGGTAGTTGTGCGAATCTTGAGCAATCCGTGGAGAGAGCATTGTCACAGTAGAAGATCGGGCCCGCGCCAGCTCAGCATGCGCACTGGGATGAGTCGTCGCGACAGGTTTGATAGTCATACTCTTATGGCGTGTCGGAATCTCGGAAACCGGCGATGATATGGGTCGAGATTTTTGAGGCCGAGGACCAACAGGAGACGGCGTTCGAGACCGAGACACGGAAGTCGGCGAAAGAGGATCCGTCACCAGAACGATCGGAGAAGGCGACCGAGAGGGTGGTGGAGGCGCATCGCGACAAGTATGCAGCCGCCCATAGCGGATCGAAGTGTCAGGTTCAAGCCTGTTGGATCGCTTCGGAGGCGGCGACCTATATTGCTTGGTAACGACCTTTCCGGATAGACTGACCTGTCGCTCGTCAACGTCGAGAATGATACCATGGTCTTTGAGTGTTTGTTCCCTGTATTGGTTCAATAGAAAGTAAAATGCTTTCGCGAGTGTACCCTCTCCTTGAGGGCTCAAGAGATCGGCTTTGATACCCAAGACGTCGGCGTGCTTTCCCCAGATGACGCACAGGGATTCTAATAGCTCTTCATCGATGTGGGCTTCGGATGCAAGTGGCTTTGCCAGTTCGGTGACGGTACGTAGATAATTCCAGGGGTCAACTTATTAAACCACGGGTGGGCCATGATTTCCGGGATCTAAAAGTGCTGTAAAAATGCGAAAGATGAAATATGCCTTGATCCGCACCGTGATTCGTTGGTTGACGTCAACGACAAGCATCCGATTCAAGAGGTCCCTGGCCATAGGATCGACATACGCGGGGACCTCATACCTACCAGTCTTGACTTTAGCGAGCAGTGTCCGCACGTTCTTGTCGTCGAACGGAAGCCTCCCGGTGAGAAGAGCAAACAGGATGACGCCACAGCTCCAAATGTCAGTCGCGTTTCCCTTGTACTTCATACCGTTCACGATCTCAGGGCTCGCGTAGTGAGGGCTGCCGCAGCTCGTTTCGAGTTGGAGAGCAGGAGGTGCGAAGGCGGCCATTCCCCAGTCGGCCAGTTTGATCAAGGGAGGGTGGAGAGTGTGTATCAAGATGTTTTCGGGTTTAAGGTCGCGGTGGATGATAGAGAACGTGTGGGCATAGTTGAGTCCGTATACGATTTGCTTGAAAAAAGCGAGGGCGTCGACAGGCAAGAGTCGACCGCGATTGACGAGGAGATCAAACAGCTCCCCGCCTTCGACATATTCCAGCACGAGGTAGAGTTCGTTCTCGCCTTCAAAAACGTCGTATATGCGCAGTATGTTCGGATGGTTCATGAGCTTCATCATGATGATCTCCCTATCGATTCCAAGACGCTGTTTCTCGGATTTCGCCAGGTGGGTAGCCAATGACGCGCGTGAGTTCATCAGGGGTTGAAGCGGGAGGATCTTCACAGCGGCGAGTTGACCTGTGCGGCGATGTTTTGCGATGCGAACGCGTCCGCTGGCACCTTTGCCGACACATTCACCAATGACCCATTGGCCGATGTGTTTTGGGTCCTCTGGAAAATCGAAAGCACCGGCGCCAGCGGCGGCCTTTTCCTTTTGCCAGCGAGTTCCCAGGTGGGCGTTGTACTTGATGGGGGGTGCCTTGGGGGGTGTGTCGGTCATGGAGGCCATCGACTAAGAATTAAAGAATAATCTAAGATATAGATATAGTGATAGTGATGTTCCCGTAAAAAAAAGGGCAGTCAGGTGGGCGGGCAAAGCGAGCGGGAAGAAGAAGAGTATGGCTTGAACCTGACGTGCCTCCAATGGTGGATGGAAACTCCGCTTTGGGGCAAATAACTCAAATATCTTGGCCCAGGAACATACTCCAGTCAAAGCAAAATTAAAACATATGTGGTTGGTGGCTTGATACTTATGATCGCTGTCAAATCTATTCTGCTGCTAAAATCTGGTTTACTTGTGTGCGGCTGTCCCGCGCTTAAATAAATCGGATCAGATCAATCATATCTTCTTTTTGGCGAGTTTCCCTGGCTCGCCACTTCCTTCTCAAGGGGCAGTGTCGGGAGGGTTCGCACAGCTATTGTGGCGGCGGGTCGTAAGTGTTCCTCTTTTCTTACTGCTAATTACACAATTATATCAGGGGCGAGTTGACTCAGGAACTTCGGTGGCGAGGGTCTGGCAGCATAAGCGCACTGAACCACTGGACTCCAGTGACTGCCAGTGTAGCGAGCCGTCACACTGCAAGTACAACATATCCAGCAGTTCTTCATCAGATCAGTGCGCATCGAAATCGGCGTTGTACTCGCGGATTGTATTTTATATACAATCACGATTTGTCGGTGAGTACTAATGGCCGGGCGTGAGCGCTCATGCGTTCCACAAGTTCAACCAGTACCCTCCATCATGGGCAGTGTTTCATTACGTTGACAGCCAGGCCCTACACTTATGCAATCGATCCAGAACGCAGACCGGCCATATCGATAAGTACTATGGGCCAAGGTTCCGTGCCTCCCTGGCTCTCCTGGAATCCCCTCCTCCACGTACGCGCAGGCGAATGCTCGATTAAACGCCGTCTCCTTCCAACTTCAACTACATACGCTGCAGATTCATGATGTTCCGTCTTCCTTCACTCTCTGGCATAGCCGTTTCCTTCATCCTCCGCGCTTCTCTCGTCTCCGCCTACTCCTTTGTTTTCACTAACAAGCCTCAACAATGTACCACCCTTTCCCTCCAAATCACTGGTTCCGGAGTGCCGCCTTACAGTGTCCTCATCGTCCCTTATGGCACTTCCCCACTAGCGAATAACGTCGAAGTCCGCACAGTCATATCACAACAATTTTCTGGAGATGCAACCACCCTCAGCTTACCGCTCAATTACCCAGCAAACTCCCAGTTTGTCGCAGTTGTGAGTCATCGCTCACATCCCAGCTCCTTCATCAATAGCCCCTGGTCTACGATCGTGCTCACTTCCTCCTCAGGTGAGCGATAGCTCAGGCTTTGGCACGGGTGGTACTAGCGGAGCTCTGACCGTGGGGAGCAGCACAGACTCGAGTTGCTTCAACCCAGCTCAGTCTGTCAACCCCGATTTCTTTTACAACCTCTCTCCAGACCAACTTCTCGAGTGTAGTGCAAGCTTGGTGTGGTGGGATCCTTCTACAGTACAAGGGTGATTTCACTTTCACTTGTTTTTCACATACTGGACAGTCTTGACGCTATTCTTGCTCGCATCTAGCAACGTAAACGCTCAGGCTGTCATCCCTGGAGGACAGTCATTCTCGGTACCAGTGGGCACGCTCACTAATGCGCCAGGCAATGCGGGGGTCGGATTTAACTGGACGCCCGCCCTTCTCGCAGGCACGACTGTCCTGCTAGTAACCGGAGACCAACGTGGCTTCGGAACTGGTGGTAGTGCCCAGTTTGTCATTTCCGCAGGTTCTAGCAGTTCGTGCATCACAAGCACCTCTCCTTCATCCACTGCGGGACCGTCCGCTGGTGGTATTGTTACTACAACTGTCGGCAGCGGCAGTACGGGTGGTGGTGTTCCTACGAGTACGAGCACAGGCGGCGGAAGCACGTCGGGTGGTACAAGTACTAGCGGCGGAACCTCGACCGGGGGCAGCAAAATTAGGTCAGTATCCAAGTGGTTGATTCATTCGGATGCGCTTGGTATACTCACCTCACATCGATCCCCAGTTCTAAGGAGCTAGCCGTCATAGTTGGTAGGTCATTCGGATTATTTCTCTATTTCGAGGTCATTCAACTTCCGTGTTCAGGCGGCTCTGTGGGTGGGCTCGCAGCCATCGCCATCCTCGGACTCGTCGTGTTTTGCATCCGGAGAAATAGAACGCCAAACCCTGACAAGGAGCGACCGGTCGATCTCCTGCACGACTATGCCGATCGGAGCGAGCCGCCTCAGCCTCGTCACCCTTTGCCATTCCCGGACCAGCGCCCTGAGACTTCTTACTACGTCACATCGCCGACGATATCCTCGTCCTTTACCCACTCCAAGACTCCCTCCATGACCCAGTCCGTGCTAGACCCAGGCCTTCGGTACTCTGCGGCCGACTCCACCTTGTTGTCGGACGCGGGCTCCACCTCACTTAACCGCCAGTCCGGGGCGACGTCGTTTTCGGACCCACCCTCTCCGATCCGGCCAGACCTTGCATTCGGTCTCGACGTGCTCCCTGAGGAATACGTCACTACGGAGGGCTCGTCGAACTCCAAGCAGCCCCCGCTTACAATTCTGAGACCGGCCAACATCATCCAGCACGAAGACGCACGCATCCCGGTTGGTGCCTTAACTGAGGAATACGTCACTATGGAGGGCTCGTCGAACTCCAAGCAGCCC
>JBBPNU010001242.1:0-10185 GCA_038091055.1 Leccinum angustisporum
TGTTCTTTGCTAGGGCACCAAACCCGAGTCCAGCGCCTTTCCCGGCGCGAGCGCTGGATTGTGAAGGGGTCAAGCCCGCGAGGTCACCGTCAGAAGTGTCATCGATGTCGAGTGGCAAGTCGCGAGAGTGATGACCTGTCTGCGTCTGGACATAGTACATCTACGAGAGCCAATGATCGTCGGTGTACAGGTTGGAACTCGGTGAAGAACTACTCCAGTGGGGTTCCGGAGCATAATGGTCCCAGACGACTTCTTTGCGAGGAGGGGGATGGTCCTCTCCTGAGAGGACGGGTTGCAACTCTTGCTGTCCATGGTGGGACACGGCATGCTATCACCACACTGTTCCACGTACGCCATGAGAACCGCGCGAGGTGAAATCTCCAACAATTCAACCCATGCTGATCGTCGTCGGATATGATCCTGTCGATGGCGGTCCCCAACAGGGCCACGCGACGAATGTCTTTGATGCGACTCGGAAAGGCTAGCAGTGCTGCGCTGCGTATTGTACCGTAACCTTTGAGTTCGGACGACAAATGAAGAAAAGAAAAGAAAGGCTCACCTCCACACGGTTCAAATTACGGCTTCAGGACCGCATGAGGTGCAATCTCCAAGAATCGAACACGTCTTGACTGTCGTCGGAGACGATCTCGTCGATGGCGGTCCCAAACACAACCAGGCGACGATTATCTTTGACGCCACAAGCTGGCAGTGCTCCCCTGCGTATCGTACCGTAGCTTTTGAGTTCGGACGACAGATGAAAAAAGAAAAGAAAGGCTCACCTCTACACTGTCCCAATCACGGCTTCAGGACCGCGTGAGGTGCAATCTCCAAGAATCGAACTGTCGTCGGAGACGATCTCGTCGATGGCGGTCGCCGCCTCACTACTGTCAGGAGCCCGGCTAGCATCTCGAAAGAGGTGCTCGTACACATCCCTCGCCACCTTCGATGCGTCCTTGTCCATTATCGACCACATCGTCCCGATCACACTACTATACCCGGCAAGAAGCATTCCGGCTGCAAGATGAACCGATTCTTCTGACAAAGATTCATCTCCTTGCACAGTTTGACAGGCAGACAGGAAGGCAAGTCCACCTTGCGGGCGCGATAACTGCATAATGTCCGAGAGCTTCAACCGATGATGGTTGGCAAGGCATAGCCCGCTGTCGAGCGGTGTCTTGGGATCCTGTATTCCGTGACATGCAAAATGGACCGCTCTGAGGGAACTCGAGTTTGACTAGGGTAACAGCGTCGTGAGAAAGGGAGGGTCGTCCAGACGGGTCCGTATGCCTGGGTTCAAGTCACTCTATGTATTCGTACGCCCATTATTCCCCTCTGCCACACTTCCGGTGTTTTGACCGTCACGACCTAGCATGCTGATGCTGCAATCAGTCCTCACTTCCTTCATGTTTTGGTCTTACGTACCCTTGGTGACACTTGTCGCTAACCTGGCTGTACTCGTAGTCAAGATCCCTATCGAGGTGATTCCTTTGTTGTTCAACCCTGGCGAAACGTCAGTGTACTCAGGGGTCTTTGCATGACAGGAGGAAACCATTCAGCAAGACGAGGCGACTAGGGAGGAGTATCGCACGTACATGAAGAAGGTGCCTGCGAGACTCATACCGAACGTCTGGTGAACTGGCGGTGCGACTCCGTAAGATTCGAAGCGTGATTCGAGTTTCGGAAAAGAAAGGAAGGATAAGCTTTCCCTTTTCAAATTTCGACCCCCAAAAAAAACGTTTGCTATGCAAACTGCATAAATCACCGTATGTGTTGACTGCTCTCGATGATCCGTGCGAGACGGATATTATGTAAAACTACGGAGTGAAGGCAGACATGTTCAAAAAGGATCCGAGTCGTACAATATTTATAGCTTCAACCCGCACGTATTGCATGATCTGGTGCAGTTTTCCACTCTGCACAACAGCCATTCATTACTTTAATGAAAGAGAAACACATTCTATATGACGTGTCGTATGCAAAAACAGAACGAAAAAAAAAAAAAGTCATAGAGGTCCGATGCCATTAAAGTAACGCAGTAAAACGTAGAATGAAAAGAAAGAGGCCAACCTCACTCGTCTGAGAATACCTTCCAGGAATCACTTTGGAACGCCCCCGCGCAGTTCACGACCCAGCGAGACAGCGCAACGCATCCACATGTACACCCCGTCGTCGCACCAATTCTCCACTCGTCATCGTCGTTCTCAGCTCCAGCTCCATCTGCAAATAGCCGCATCAGCAGCTGATAGGAATAGGGAAACCAATACACACCTGCAGCAGCTTATCCGGCTGCCACATCCTCGTCGGTAAATTCTCCAACGCGACATACACCGCAGAGATCGACTCGCACTGTATCAACTCCTGTTCGTTGCCTTTCAAGATCGCCATCGCGATCCTGAACAAGACATCCAGCCCGTCCACGAGAAAGACGTCCCACACCCGAAAGAGTGTCTGCAGGCGCCAGTGAGTGTTGAACACGAGAGAACATCGACGCGACCCACCTCGATCGGCAAACAATCCGTAAACAAGGACAAGAACCACGAAAAACAGATCGCAGCGAGGTCCACGCCGAGCTCGACCAAGTGCGCATGCAGCCTCGGCAACATCTCCTGCACATAGTCCAGCAACACCAGCGGGCACGCGCGCGAAGGTAACAACGACGGCGAAAAAAAGTCGTCCGGCAAAATTCGCTCGATGATCGCCGACAGGACCCAGAACGCCTCTTCCTCGTCCGCGTGCACGAGCAGCAACGTCGACGTGACAAGGTTCATACCTTGACAGTAACCTACCCCCCGGGTTGCGTCTGTTCAAGAGTGAGAACGACCGGACCACACTGACAAAACGACGGAGCAACTTACCGACTGAACGCCATCAATACCCGACGAAGCTTGTGCACCCCGTCCCCGTCCCCCCCAAAGAAGATATTCAACGGCATCGTCCGCCCAATGTCCTTGTCGATCTCGTTCCTTACCAACGCATGATGCCCGCCCGCGTCCTTGCCCGCTTCCCCCGTCTCTACATCCACCTCGGCCTGCACCAACAGATCCCTAAACAACCCCGGCTCGCGCATCTCCAACCCCCCACTACACTCAAGCCACACCTTGGACCGATACACCAACGGAATCCCACTACGCACCAACCTATCAAACTGCGCCCGCTCGTCGCGGTTCGAAGACAGCCCAAGCTGCGCAAACCCGATCAAACCCTCCGTGTGCGCCAGCTCTTCCTCCTCGTCCGTGGTCCCTAGCCCTTGGAACGCCGTCACACTCGTCATCGTGGTTGCGGAAGACACCTTCGCACCCACCCTGACGACCCGGTTCCGCTGCTTCACGAAAGCATCCCACTCCTTCCTCGCAGACATCTGACCCCCGTCGTGGATCTTGGTCAGATCGTCCAACAGTACCCGGATCGTGTTTGCGCACACGTGACGCGGAGTGCTCGTAGTCACCACCAGAACAGACGTAGGGCTACGGTTGACCGGCAAGGATCCAGGACCATCCGGCAAAGAGATCGACCGCCCGCGTTGCTTGCTCCGAATAGACCGACCGTCCTCGGGCGGTGTTGTCGACTGGCCACCACTTCCCTCGTCACCGCCGCCAGGAAACAATCCCCACCCATCACACCCACACGGCCCCTTGATCACCCGAACCACATCCTTATCCTTACCCACCCCCGCCTCCTCATCAGACCAGGGATTACTCTCCTTCCGATCCGCGATCTTGACACCAGTCAGACACGCAGGAGCCGTACTCCCGCATTCCTTCGCCCGCGTCAACAACAGCACGTCGTACTGCGACACATCGTAGATGAACCCATATCGGCCCGTCATCAGCGGCTGCTTCCGGCCCTCGTCCTCGTCATTTCGTTGGTGATAGACGCTCATCCGGGACGCCGCGTTGCTCGGAAGCGGAATCGTAAACCGAAAGTCGGGAACCGTCAGCGGTGTGTATTTGCGGGAGAGGTAGTGCGTAGGCGGTTTAGACGTCGCTGGGATAATCGATTCGAGCGGGACCGAACCTGGTTTAGGTTTATTTGCTTCAGTCTGAGCAGGGTTGGAAGCGTTCGAGTTGGTTGCGGCGGCGTCCGAGTTATTGGACCTCGTAACGCCCTCAAGCCCGTCCGTCATCTTTCTTTGCGGCGGTTGCGGCATCAACGCATGCAATATCGGTGCGGTCAGAGAAGCTGTGATGAGCCCGCCCGTCCTCGAGCGCAAGACTTGCTGGCCCTGGGCGTTCAACGCGCGTGACAGAGACTCGGTCGCCGCGACCCCCTCGATGGGACTCAACATCCCGCGTGCAACGACCTGATGCTGTCCATGCCCCGCATCCACTCCCGCACGCAAATCTTTGCGCTCTCCCCTCCGTTCTCCCCTCGCCTTTGGGGGCTCGCGAAACACGACATGGTCATCGCACGCGTTCTGCACGAGCTCGAGCGCTAATCGGCGGACGAGCGGCCCAGCGTCACGACCTTGGTCGACGAGGATACTGCCAGGGTCCGAGGTCATGACACGCGTCGCGTGGGCGATCGCACGCAGAGACACGCCCTGTGGAGCACGCTTTTCATCCATGAGAGACGGAGACTGCATGGTCGATGTCTCTGTTTTTGGCTCAGACGAAGGATCGGGTGAGGTGGCTAGTTGAGGTGCGGAAGGGGCTGGTAATGGTACCACCGCGTTCGCTAGCACTGGAGAGGACGTCACAGACGGGATCCGTCCGTCTTGCGCAGGCGGCACCGCTAAAGTGCTCGACACTGTCTTGGATGCTTTACGTGGTTTAGCAGGTCCCGTAGCGGACGTAGCGGGGTTCAAGAGGGATATACCGAGGGATTCGAATACACTCCTCGTATGCCTGCGCCGCTCTCCGCGTTGAGAAGCACCAGCAAGGGCTTCAGGATTAGGATTGGGATGGTGGACGAATCGCGCGAGAAATCTTTGTTCGCCACTTCCTCTTTGATCGCAAAGGTAGACAGACTGCGTGTAGGCTTCGGCTTGCCTCTGTGGAGCCAAGTGCCCATCCATTCGCCAATAGGAGCTCGATCCTGTCTGGGTATGTTTGCATGGGACTCGTGGGTATCCTCGACGGGAGGGTTGCTGTGTGATGAGGGAGCCGGTGCCTCCTTTACGGAGGGCGCATCGTTGGTATTGTGTGACTCGGCCTGGGCCGTATTGTTCGTTGACGTGACATTCTCGCCTACAGGCACGTTCTGTCCTAGCGGTACCTGGTCCTCCATCGCCTCCGTGAGATATGTTTTCAACGACTGTAGACACATCAATGACATCCGCAGTAATTCAGAGATGCACCCACCGAAAGACTCTCCCGACGCTCAACGTGACGTATTTCATCGCCTTCCTTGTTCTCATCCACAAACACACTCTGTAACACGCGCCTCGCAACCTCCCGCTCCGACGGCATCATCTCCTGCAACAACTCCTCCGCACGTACCCTCCGCTTCTCCTCCAACGCCCTCCTATTCTCCTCGAGTTCAACCCTTGCGCGCGATAGCTGATGGAACGCCGACGAGAGCACACGCAGGGCGGTGTGGTACGGGTGCACGGGGTGCAAATCGGTATCCGAGGGCGACTCGACCGTGCTTAGGTGTGCGATCGCGGTCTGTATCGCTTCGTCCGAGTAGGTATGCCAGTGGTGGGCGAGCACGTGGACCTCTGCAGGGGTGGGTCACCGAGGGCGCGCAGTGGGGGGTACTGTCGAGCTGGGCGGGACTATGAAGCTGGGATCGCCGTGATAGGAATGGGCGACGACGAAACGAGGGGGTGGCGGTGGTTGCGATCGCTGGAGGTGAGTCGACAGAGACGCAGCGGAGGGCCGACGAGGAAGGGTGCGCTCGCCGTTTGACGGGTCACTGCGGTCTGATTTCCCAAATCCGCGCACGCTCCCGTCCCAGTTCGGTCGTATGGGGTGGTGGTGGCTGTTGGCGGTGTTGCCTGTGTGTCCGTGGGCTTTTATGGTACTGCTGGCGCTGCTAGCAGAAGCATCTGGTCCCAGCTTGTCGAGCTGGGCTTTGAGCGTGAAATAAGCGTTTGTTGACTTCGATGTAGAGCCGTTCTTCGCGCTGGCGCCATCCTGGGCAGGCACACGAGGTCGACGTCCGCGCGAGTTTGTAGGGAGTTCTTCTAATGGTGAGAGCGGGTGAAGATGTACGGGCGTCGGGGCCTGCAGCGACGGTGTGGAAGCCATCGAAGCGAGGTTGAGAAAGGGTGAAGTAGTAGCGTGTGAGTGTACGTATTTGCTATACTACTACTACCACATGGGTTGGTTCAGCACCTCGAAACCAGACGTGTCTCGTCAAGACAGGAAGCAATGCTGGGATAGCAGAGACGTCTACTTTGCCTGTCTTGACCGCTCAGGCGTCCTCGAAGCCGGCAAGGAGGGGAACGCGTGCACAAAAGAAAAGTCAAACTACGAAACCAATTGTGCTAAAAGCTGGGCAAGTCGCACTTTCTCTTTCTTTTTTCTTTTGTGCGACCTTTCTCTAGATTGAATATTTCAACAAACGCAGAATATTGGCCGAGCAGCAAAAAGATCTATTGGTGCAGTCGAAGCTGCAGGCTCAGACAACCAAAAAATGATGTCGTACATACTACGTTGAATGACAAAAACGTGGCTCTCAGCGTTGCCATGGAGGATTACGCCCACTTACTCAGTGAGCCTCTTTTGATCGCGGTGATGCCGGAAGAACAGCTTCGTCGTCTCATTCATCAGCCAACTCGACTACCTAGCTATGCAACCGCACTGATTGATTTCTTTTCACGCTCATGGCCTGGCAGCTAGGCTCATCGCCCTGCACATCGAGATGAGCATCATTATCTAACAGATTCATTTCAGCATTCGATATGACTCGGCGCCCGATGGGTCATCCATCAACCGCTAGGCCCGAGGTTCGCATGCATAACCCCATTGCGCCCTCCGTCGTCGCGTTGTTAGCAACTCGGAAAGGGGTTGCCAAGCCCATACCAACGAAATTTACCGTCAAAATCGTGGCTTAAACACATCATGACAAGTAGGTTGAAGCTTTGATCATGAGGCTTTAAGATTTTCTTGTCTCACGAAGTCGGTTAGTCAGCGCCAAACGTTCCCATTTTCTTGCCTTGCCACGCGCACAACTATCAGCATCCGATCGACGCGCTCGTCCTCGGGGACATGAAAAAAGCCCCGGCCCGTTGATCTCCGTGTGTGGCCGTCGAGCAGACCAGCACGGATCAGGCTTATCATACGATTATTGAATATGAACCCCTCCCATGAGCGCACCGCCTGAGCTAAATCGGGATCCCAACACCCTTGATGATCGCAAGATGGTGCGTATCGGTCGAACACCCCAGAAGACAGTCTTTGGGGGGTTGAGTCGATTCCTCTCTCGATTCCCTCTCTGTCTGTTCAACGCTACGCCACAGAGGGCTGGGTGGCCATCTCCGCGGAGCGTCGCTGGACGTTCACATGCATATTCACGGCTATTCCTAAAGTTCCGCGTGTGCGCATGTGCGCTCCTCGGGGGGTGCCACACTAACACAGAGTAGACTATGCGGAGTCTTTCAATTATAGTACTCTCAAGTTTCGCGATGACCGGCAGATTTCTAATCATAAAATTATTATTGACCTGACCTAGAATCGCGTGAGCGTGATCCACGCCGCACGGGGGGGAAGGGGAGCCTGTTATTCATATCTTGCGGGATACCTTTGTGTGATTCGCCATTGGGATAGCCGGAAGGAGGGAGGATTCGGGAACAGCACCGCACTCCACTGCCTTTGTTCTTTCTTTCGCAAGGTCATTCATTTTGGCTGTCCAACTTGGGCGTTCCCTAAAATTCCCGACTTGGTCGTACAGGGGGAACTGGGAAAAGCCAACGGTTTTAGTCTTAGAGCGACGTCCTCACGATGGTGCTGAGATGGAAACCCAAAAAAAAAGGTCAAGGGGTACATATAGCACGATGTTCCCCTCGTTACCGTTCTTCCACCTGCATCCCCCCGTGCTACCTCCCCAAACAAAAATCTCCGAGCTTACCCCGAAATGTCCTGGTTAAAGGGAAAAGACTGGAGGACCGGCGTTGAATACTCGAGCTTGTTCCATTCGGGACTCTGGGCAATCTCGCTAGGATCACGTGCCCGACTTGCACGGGCATGTTCGATCGGATCGACTTCGCGGCGGGAGAGGGTTCAGTCTCAAATTCCCAGTGCATGCACACACAAAACGAGGAGGAGACGTCGGCCGAGTCTCCCGGGGTTGGTGACGGACTCGAGTCTAGCGCCTCCACCACGCCCTGCACGTGCACAACCGAGACCGGCGTCGGTGGCCGTGTTCAATGTGGTGACGGTGCGGAAGTCTGAGTCAAAAGATTTAGTGTGAGTACCCATTCATTGGTTCTAGTATTGTACTTACAACGACTTATAGTAATGAGAACGATTGGGCGTGGATGTTAGAAGAGTCTAGTCCAGAAACGGAAGCGTACGATATTTTGGTAGAAGAGGAGGACGACTGGAGACAATTTCACGATAGATTGATTATATAATCGACCTTCTACCACTTAACCGTCATGCCTGCAAAGTACTCGCACGTCAAGAAACGACCAGCGCACAAGAAAAAGGCGACAGCGACAGCGACGGTCAAGCAAGTACCATCTCACATCGACCGGGGCATATCAAACGCAATGACCGCCGTCTCTCAGCTCGAACGCGCCATCGCACGAATATTTCTCATTCGCTTCGAGCAGGACATCGCCCGTCTCTTCTCCACTCATCTCTACTGCGTCGCTCTCATTTACCTACCCACATTCGTCATGCGCTGCATCACCGTCGGTGGTCCAGGTTGGGTCGCTCACAATGCCGACAGCGAAGACATCAAGGATTTTTTCCGCTCGGTCATCAGCATGGAGCTCCGTCAGTCGGGCGAACGCGTCGCCACAAAGAGCGTCCTCTGGTCTTACACCGCTCTCAGAGATTTTGTACGTCCGACTCCGTTTTTCCAACCCGTCCTGACCTCGCACCCGAGGCCCTCTCCAACAACGTGCCCGTGTGCCGCAACCGTGGCCTCCACTCCCTCCGTCTCCTGCCTCACTACGACGCCCTCAAAGCCCACCTCGACGTCCTCGCAGCGATGCCACACGCCACATTTACAAAACCGCCCCACCTCGGCCCACTAGCCGAAGGTCTCGAAGCGCTCGAAGAAGCTTGCGAACTCAAATTTGGCGAAAAGTCTCTTTTGCGCACGACATCCCCGCCGGGCTGGGACCAGCACTGGCGACTCAAGGTCCGTCTCGGGTACGACCGTGTCTCACAAACTTTGTGGCGCGTCGCTCGCGAGTTCGACGTCAGCGGATACGGCAACGTCCTCCGCGAGAAGCTTACGACAAAGTGGTGCGACTGCGGTTGTTCAACGGATCATCTGGGCGAGGTGTGTGAGAAGACGGTCAGCGAGGACGAGGAGAACAGCGGGGTGCGTTCCGGAAAGCAGAGGGAGTGGGACGGTCGAGGTCTGCTAGATCCCTTCTGTTGGTTCTCGTGGTCCCTGACAAGCATATAGGGAGCGGCGTTCACGGATGGGAGACTCTAGAGGAAGAAGACGTGTGGGATCTCGATCTCGACTTTACCGGGAACGAGTCCGAGGAGGAGGCAAATCCAGGATCGACAGAACCAGAGATGACCATCGCCGAGGTCATGGAAGTACGCTATCTCAGAGCCGAAAAAGAAAAAGAACTGGTACGTCGTCGTTTTCTTGAAATCGTCCGTACCCTCTAATTTACTCGTGGAGGGCAACGCTGCATTTCGGCGCGGCGACTACGAGGTCGCAGTGCACCACTACCAAGCAGCGCATATAGTGGAGCCAGAAATGCCCCATTACCAACTTAACATCGCGGCGGCGTACCTGAAACTCTCCAAGTAGGGCTCGCTCATTCGTTTCATTTTCATTTCCTACCAAGCTTGCAGATGGATCGAGGCCGAGAACGCGTGCTCGAAAGCGCTCAGCCAACACCGGAGCATCAAAGGGTACTATCGGCGAGCCAAAGCGCGCCGGATGATGGGACGCACGGACGAGGCGATTAAAGGTATCGTTGTCTGAGGCTCCCTTTCATAGCTATGCACCTATGCACCTATGTAGACCTCCGCGCGGCGCTGAGGATACAGCCTTCGAATACGGAAGCGCTGGAGGAGATGCTTTCGCTGCTGCCACAGTCAACTC
>JBBPNU010001243.1:0-10162 GCA_038091055.1 Leccinum angustisporum
TGTTTCAGTAAGCCTACACATTTCTGCCCGCCTCGTGATCAAAACAGTCACAACTGCTCTATCTTAGGTGTTGGCGTTGATCGCTATTGGAACTTCCTCGACGAACCTCATGATTCGCACGTGAGTCCGGAGTGATGCTGCAATCTCTGTGTCTTGCTTACAAACGAGGAGCATAGATGGGTGATCTGGAAGAACTGTCGTGTAGTGCACTTTTTGTTGGCGCTGGTGACGCTAGCACACTGGACTCTGCTGACGATAAGTATGAACTATTTCATTCGCATCCGCACGCCGTAACCCACCGAATTATGTAGATTCAACGAACATCCGATCGTACAGGTCAAACGGGGTCTGCGTTGTCTATATTTTGCGTCCGGGCATCAGTGCGGGCGTCTACTTGTATAGTGAGTTGTGTGATTTCATTCAAACAGTCTCGGGCTTGTTCTTCATCTGACCCGTGTCCACAAGCCACGTGCTACGATTTCCTCGTGCTCGTCTTGTCCATCGAGAAGCTATCGAGACAGCAGTCGACTTCGCTTCTGAAGAACCGTTTGTACGCCCAAGCAATAATGTACTTCGTGCGATGGCACTGAGTCTCATCGATCAATCTCATGATTCTCATCCGCCGCCGACTCTCATGCGCGAGCGGCGAGCCTGAGAGGGGGCTAAAGCTAAATACTGTGAGGTATTAGGAAATTATCACTGAGTTGAAAAGCGGACGGGCAGCTCCTGAGGGGATGTCACGGAGATCGCGAGGATGCGATGATCCAACATGCCAACTTGGCCGCATCCCTGTCAGAGAGAACATCATGAATAGCGGTACCGTAAGCCACGGTTCAGCCGGCGTCACGACAGTTGAATCGCGAGCTTGACGGTACGCGAATTGGGACACCTGCCAAAGAGCGGGATCCAACGGAGACGTTCTCGTACGCCTCTCCAAGTCCAATCACCATCCTCGAAATATCACCACAAAGAGCTCGCTGTTTGCAACGGTGAGCACGGGATGGTAGTAGGCTGTGCGCCGGAGTCACTGAGATCCGATGTCACATGATGCCTAATTCGGGAGTCCACGTGTGCACACGTTTATGCGCCTTCCGCTCGCCGTCACGGTCAGTGGGGGGTAATAGATGGTTCTACATATTACGCCGTGAGAGTGCTCAAATGACAGAACGACATTTTTAGTGTTAAAAATGAACGAGTTACGTTGAAAATACGAACTCGCTGCAACTTACCCTGTGACAGTGAGCACGGCAGTGGTCTGTGCGTTGGCCAATGACAACGTTCGCGGTGACGACTGGCTTGCAGCCGACTTCACGGAAGCAGTGTCGCTACTGTCATTGGATCTGACTCATCACCCTAGTAGCCAACGTTTTAACTAAGTAAAAATTGATGGAGTTTAACAATCTCTGCCACTTCAAGACTAACGTAGCAAAGAGCTCGCTTGGTAATCGGGTCCGCGATCCCAATGATGATGACTCACGCATATGTGAATTGGAAACTTGAGCGTGACCAGGAGTCCAGGACGATCGATGGGATTTATTTGAGCAATTCCGTGCTTGCCTTCACTTCAGTGCCCCGAGAAATCATGATTGTTAACGCAATGCGCATGCAACTTAGTCACTGTAATAGACGCCGAAAAACTTCCCATCGCTGTCGAGCCTTCCGAAGTCGTCGCCATCTCATTTGTCCGTCAAGGTTTACTTCCCATGCTCCCCCCTTAAGCCAACCACTGCAGTCAAACTGGAACTGCTTAAATTCTACCGAATTGCTCGCCAACGCTGCCCACGCTTCTCGATCCAGGCTTTCGAATCAGGCGGGTACTGGTAAGAAGTAATCTGTTCGACGTTACTATCTGTACTTACAGATTGTTTAACAGGGTATAAGATGCGACAGCACATTGGCAAGGCACTCTGCAGCCATTCGCACGTCCCTGGATCGCTACAATGCTGCGGCCACGTCTGTCCAGCCCCCTCGGCGCTTGCTGCATTTCGCGGAAGTTGTCGAATATGCGTTCCTATCTGACTTCGATCTCCTCCGTGATACTCGCCAGGATGTGTTGGAACGTCTTTGGGCTACGCCTCGGGGCCGATTGGCAGTGGATATGTTCTTCAAGATGCAACGAGCCAAGGAGGAGATAGAACGTCTCGATGTCGAGATGTCACCACCTACTTGCGGGATGAAGAGAAATACCTGCTCTCATGCGCCGCACAGCTTCTCAACACACACCCGCCTCTCGCACATCAAATCATCTGCCGTGTTCGTGCTCGGTTTACTTACACCCTCCTCGTTACCTTGAAAAAGATCACGAGTCTCAAGGGATTCAAGGGATCACTTGCACCTGGAGAGAGTAACCACACGGCTGCTGGTGACAGTGCAAGTCCTCCGGTGGCTCGTCTCCCTACGCAACTTTTTTCGACTGTTCACCGCGCGAATGACGACGAAGAAAATTCTGATGAGGAAGACGAGGAACAGGAGGACATGGATGAGGAAATTACAGAGCACGTTGAGGCGATCCACAGTATAATCCAGATTTCCGATGACTATCATACCTCAGACACAGACTTGGGCAATAAGTGGTCGGTCCTTTTATCACTCTTGCCGTGCAACTTGTACGAGATCGAATGCGCTCGTAATGGATTCTACGAACACGGAGGAATAACATTTTTTTCTGTATTTTTCATGTTAAAAACAGTGGAGATATGGTGATTACACGAGCTCGCTATTGCCCACAGCGAGCACGGCAATGGTCTGTGCGTTGGCCAATGGCAACACTCGCAGTTTGGATCTGACATCACCCCTAGTAAGCCGACGTCACTTGCTTGTCATTTGGTCCCTTGTCGACCTTGTCGATTATCCTGGACCCAAATCGGAAGCCTGTCAATGCGCCTGCTGCTCGCCGCCAGTGATTACGACGGCGAGAATGAAAAACAAGGGAAAGGCTGTACCGGAGGTAATAAATAGATTCTTGGTAGTATACAGAGAACGGAAATGTCCGAACGAACGTTTTAACATAAAAATTGAAGGAGTTGTATCGAAAGTTCGAGCTCGTCGTTTCCCATACCGTGACTGACAAGCGACTCGGAGCACGTTGTGTCGGCGTGGCAGCGGCAAGGGTCGGGAACAGCGCCCGGCAAGATCCGGGTATCACATAAGCAGCGAGGGATGGGTGCAAAGGTAGGAGATATTGAACGAATAATAAGTGGGTGACCTAATACGAGCCGTTACTTGGGAGCCATTAGGTGTAAATTCTCGTCGCCTTGTCCTTCTGCGATTCCAAACATAAAGGATCGTGACACTTCTCTGTACGTTCGGTCTCGGCGTGTCTCGCGTTTTATGGTGCCAACTGACCCATTCTTCAGAATAAAACCAATGCAATTCATATTCTACTATCGTCACCCCTATGCTTTCCCATGACTTCACGCGGAGGAGGGCACAACACCAGCTTATGGTTGACTCATCGGTCGTTTTAAGCACCCCTCAGAACGGTGACTTCGCCATACAACTCACAACTCACAACCCCACTTCCCACTTCCCACTTCCCACCTCTATCCCTATCCCACCGACGAGTTTCCTCGATGGTGGATGGCAGACAATCGGAAATCCCAACCATCTTCTGCCTCGTCCTCCCAGGTATGGTATTACGACACCCCCGGGTCCATCTGCGGACCCGAAGACGGCCCCTGGCCGCGCTCGTTCGTACGAGCACACGGTGGCGCGCCGACGCGTTCAACTTCCAGCCGCATCTCGAAACAAAGCGCCAAGGTCGGTACGTGATGGAGTGGCTCAATATCCACGGGCAGACTTGGACGTTCACGGGCGTGTTCGACGGTAAGCAGTTCACGATCGTTTTATTACTGAGGACATCGGGATTGACCTGAGGCACGTTGCGCAATTTTTTAAGGCACCTCGGCGATGCGACCGTGGCGCATGCGGTACACATCATGCCCATCATAGTACGGCAGCCGAGGAGATTACGCGCAAGCTCGTGGACATGCTTAGCAGCGCGATGCGCAGGTTCGACGACGCGATCGCCAACGACGTTCTGCAGCTATTTCTGGGCGGGATGTTGGAGTCGGTCACGGAGATGCCGGACGAGGAGATATATGCCATTTTCAACGATCATGCAACGGGCGGACACAACTTCAACAAGGCACGGTTGTGCATGTATGGCACAACTGCGCTTGTCGACCCTGAAGATGATAATCTGTTGGCAAATCTGTGAGTAGTGGTACTACGGGTGCGGACGGGAACGCTCCAAGTTTCGTCACAGGTTTGTTGACGCATTAGTGGATTAATCATGATTTCAGAGACTGAGCGCCGGACATGGAATTTCGAGGTGTTGACGACGAGTCACAACGGCGGAAATAAGCAGGAGGTGCAGCAGGTGAAGAACGAGCATCCAGGAGAACCTGAATACGTTGTGGAGGACCGTGTTCTCGGTGTCATCGCTCATTTTCAATGTGAGTCTAGGTCTCAGGGCCGTTTTCATTTTTTTTCCTCGGTCGGTTGCGCTTACATCTGTTCGGCGCTTTCGTTACCGTTCAGGCATTGGCGACACGCCGTTCAAGCAGCCGCCCGAGTTCAGAAGGCGCATTCTGTACAATCCCTTCCCTGGCGACCACGACATATCCCAATGGGAGGAGTTTCTCGTCAGGAACTTGACATCGCCTTACATGTCCGCCATGCCCGAAGTGACACATTATCCGGTGAGTGTGTCGCGAAAGCGTCTGCGGAGATACCTCGTGTTATCTTCTGACGGGTTTACGGACATTTGTGGGAATGGTCAGCGGAGCGCGGTGGGACGAACAATTTGGCGTTGCAAGAGGAAGATATACATGGACGATAATAATGTTCTGAGCTGTACACTAACCTAGCATTTTACTAGTAGTCGGCTCGTCTGTCGTACTTACATAATATGGATGAATGAATGGGCAATTTTTTTCGTTTACAATTGTTTATTTCCAAGGAGGTCTTGCCAAATAAAGGCACATCTTAGTCAGCGAGGGGATTCCCTCTCAAAGAGACTTGCAGGATGCCGCGCACATCGATGACACTGACGATACAGCTGGCACGGATGACCTACGAATCTCCCTGAAACGTGGTCGCGAACGTTCCATCAGAAGCCCTGGCCCAGACGACTCCGTCGACACCTCGCCCAGCGCGACAGGCACCAAGAGAAAGGCGCAGCAGCAACATGTTGCAGAAGACGACGCAATTGTATACGGAGCATCTCGATTCGGTCATTTCGGTGAGTATATGCGCCGGAAACGCGCCAAGTTGCAGATCCAGAACGTGAGCATGGACACGGAGGCGAGCAGCGATGAGAGGAGCAACATCTTTAGAGGCATCTCTGTATACGTGCGTACCTGTGTCCTTGTCGTCCTCCATGGTTCTTGGAAAAGTGAACTTGTATTGACGAAACATAAAAACCACGAATTTAGATAAACCGTGAACGGCTGGACGAACCCGTCGGAGCAAGATCTCCGGAGACTTGTTCTTCAGCATGGTGGTGTCTTCCAGCCCTATCTCGATAAGAAATCGATCGTGTACGTGCGACAGGTCTTGTTCCTCGATCACCTGTGTGTAACATTACACCCCACCCCCCACAGCACCCACGTCGTGATGTGTTCGCTCACCGCAGTCAAAATCAAAGAGTTTAAGTACATGAAGGTGGTCAGGCTGGAATGGCTGACGGAGACGTCACTGCTGGGGCTCTCCTTCCCTGGACGAGTTACATTTTTCGCCCGGGCGATCGATCAGAGCGATCTCAGGGCCCACAGATCGGCCAAACAATGCTACAGTTACAAGCCGCAAAACCGACATTCCCATCGTCTTCGCCCAAGGTTGGCCAGTCCAGTTCGAGTGAACTTAACGTTGACGGGGATTCTGGCCCGAGCATTGAAGCCGGACTGGAGCCAGATGCCTTTGGTTCCGACGGGGTCCGCATCTTCTATACGGACAGACCCAGGATCAGAGGAGAACGCCGCACGCAATCCAGGGTACACATCGATTAAACGAGTTTGTTTTTAGCCCACGGCTAAGTTCTACATAAAGAACGGTGTTGGACTGGTTACGGTCCTGGAGGACGACGAAACTGAGTTACCTTTGCGGCTTACAGGCGATGGGGTACGTGCATGCGCAGATGGCCTTTTATTCGATGTTGATATTGTCGTGTCACTACAGCCGTGGAGAACGCAGAACGTGTGGTCGCCAATCCGCAGTGGAGAGCAGCACATACATCCATCGCGCCTGACTTCACCGATGGTGCGTCTGCACCACTTGTCTACTTAAGGCACAGCTCAAGAGCCTCGTAGCGGAGGCGCACGAGCGTGCCCAGAACCAAGAACTTGACGCGCTAGTACCTGTGGAAAACGACGGACGAATGAACTCTTCGAGCGAGTTTAGCATGCGAGGCGCCGAGCTCGTTCAATTCGATCTCCTTCCCGAACGAAGGGAAAGCAGAAAGCGGAGGACGTTGAGAGGGTTATTATGCACTGTGATTTTGACTGCTTATTTGTCTCCGCGGCCTTGCAAGCCGACCTCAGCTCCGGGGTAAACCCGAGGTCGTTTGCCATTCTCAGGGTAACCAAGGCGGTGCTTCCAGCACAAGTGAGATCTCTAATGCGAGCTACGAGGAAAGAGCATCCGGAATAACAAATGCGATGAGGTTCGTGTTTCGCGTAGGTATGTTGAAATCATTTGACGGAGGATCATAGTCCATGACAAGTTCGTCAATTATTCCCTACGAATTCGAGCGGTGAGACCGTCTCGGTCCGCGTGACGCAAGTCTCATTCTATTTGAACATCTAGATCCAAGTCATTGTCGCTTCAATTTTATACCATCTTGATGTGACATGCGGACGACCTTCAAACTGTCTCTGTCGACGAAGTTCTCGTAGGCGTGTCCTCGGCCGTCGCACGCCTGACGTCTCCCTCCCCGTTTTCTGCAGACGACTTTGCGGTCACTCTTGCAGGACCATCAGAGCTCAAGTGAAGCAAGTTACTGGATGCGAAGGTATGTGCATTCTGCCTGTGCTAGTATATACTACTGACCGTCCTCCTAGTCAGCATTGGAATCGCAGAGAACATCCAAGTAACCCATCTTGCCACATGTCGGGCAAAGCCTGCAGGATTGTTCCATCTCACACAAGAAGATGTACAACGCGTCCTCCAACCGCTCGACATCGACGACCTGCAAGGCTTTGGCCATTCCACGCGCCAAAAGGCGAAGGGAAAAATTGGTGCGACGAACTTGGACGAGCTGGCGAGGCGGAGCAAGGCTCAGCTGTGCGAGGCGCTGGGAAAGGGTACGGGAGAGACGCCGTACAAGGACATCCGGGGCATCGACGATCGGAAACTTGAATCGGACAAGCCTCGCAAGTCGGTCTCGTGCAATATCAACGTGCGTTTCTTCCTCCCATGAATTGGTTTGTGTTTCGTCCAAACGGCGCTGCTGAATCGTAGTACGGTATTCGATTCGAGAACAACGAGCAAGCGAAAAAAAATTGTGTACCACATGGCGGAAGAGGTAAGGCTTGGACGGCGTCTGTAAGCGCGGTCGCTTGCTATCGCTCAAGATCCTGAAACGCGATCTAAGTGCTCCCAAGGAGGCACCGAAGGTACGTTGAGTTCTTCATTCAGCCAAACTGAATCATTTTAACAAGCAGACAGCATCTGCGAACGCACAAGGCCAAGCGACCAGCGATAGCAAGGACATTGGAGACCATGCATGGCGACTACTCAAGTCGTGGAATTTCGATCCGATCGAACTACGCAGGACCGGCATTCACATACAAAAGGTGGGAAAAGGTTGAGTTAGGTTGTAGGCACTTGTTTCGTATGCATTGGGATAGCGTTTGCGGAACTGGCGTCGTGACGCAACCCTTCACAAATATTAAAAAGGTCCGTATACGACGTTGGACGAATATTTGGACTCCGCGTTAATAGACTATAGACCCATCGATCTCCCCACCATGGAAAACCGTGACGATGGTCTCGACCATACCCAGGTCGCGCTTCTCCAGGAATTGGAGAAGCTCATTCAAGATAACCATGCAACTTACCTCGCCAACCCGGACAACTTGGTACTGCCGGGTATCGCACCAAGATCGACCCTGCCATTCGCTGGCCCGGGTGCGCTGACAAACCAATTCTCCGCGGTTTCAGGTAAGACCGTGACATCGACTATGTTTGTTTGGGTTCGTATTAATCGTTTCAATCAGCCTTCTTCCTCACCACATGGACCCGTGAAGCAGACACACGGAGACTCATCGCAGGCCAATGCGCAATCACCCTAGCAAGACGGGTCTTGATAAACCAGGTCTCGCTCGACGCGTTGGCCGGTAACAATCTCGAGTTCGACATCGAGACGATTAGCTCCGTCGTAGACGAAGTTGTCGCGTCTTATATCAGAAGGGGTACTTTGGGTGAGTCATTCATATTGATCTAACTTTATATTTACCAATGATTCACCGTTTGAAGTGCCTGGCGACAGCGACACGGAATTCCGGACTCTGATTATCACTCTGGTATGTCATATCATATAGTGATACGGTTGTCCTATTCGGACGACTCGGAACTGATCCAGAGTTTCGTTTAGCTTCGCGGTGTCGCTTCCTCGTACCTGAACACAGTATGGCATGCTATTGATTACCTCCTCTGTGTACCGGATCCCGTTCTCAGCGGGGATCCGCTATACTCGACCTTCACAACCCTCGCCACCGAATCATACGACATTCCCAGGATTGCCGCTCAAACCACATGGGACAGACGTTTCGGTTATCGGTTTTGGCACACGTCTCAGGGTGAGATCACTGGGTGGTTCGATAACCGAGCGACTCGACACTTTCTGGAACAATCTCTCGTGAATGAACAATCTAACGGGTTCATTTCGATCCCGGATGTCACTCCTGCATTAAGCTCTGGAGATCTTTCACTCCCCACGCTGGAGATTGAGTCTGTTGCCGAGAAAGTCGTGTTTGTATTGTCTTGGGTGAGGCCGTTATATTCTACTACTCTTGATTCTCTGACATGTCCCTAGCTTGTCGTCGAGATGCGTGCCCTGGCCCTGCCGCGCTACACATTCAGTCAATCATTGTTTCTCACGCCTCGCCGCGTTCAAGACGTGGCAGATGAGTATAGGTTGATTCACGATTTCTTTCACATTGTTTTAAGTGAACCGGGTGCACGCCGGGAAGCTCTTGTTAGTCTCTTTTGGGTCTTATCTCGTTGAGTTGAATATTCTGAATCTGAAACGTGCAATCTTCCTTTCACATGATGTGTAATACTGTACTCGTATTGATCTAGATTTGGGATCTTGTCACGGGCGTAAGATGATGTGACATTCTGAGAATGTAACGCAATCGCAGTTTAATCAGCCGCCGCATCTATCTATTCCCATCGACTCCAACAGACGGTCCTTGCTCATCGATATGTCGGCTCCCCAAGTGCTGTCCAAATGTACTACGCCAATATCACCGCTCGAGAGCGAGTCTAACACCCGTCCCATCAACCTGCGTTCCTCACCCCTTTACAAGCCTTCTCCCCTTGATGTACAAAAATACGGCGTGGAATCATCCAAGCACATCAACATTGCCAGTTACAAAAAGGCTATCATCGGTGGTCTTAACCTTCTGGTGCGTTTCTTCACAAAACTGCACATAATTTATATATCGACGTCTTCTTAGCAACTCTCCAACTCTTCGGTTCCTCCTGAACATTTAAAGAAGATGCTAGGAGATGCGTTTTTAGCGAAGAATGCACTTGCTATGAGTCTTGCTGAGGCTGAGCAAAAATGTTTCGATCGGGAAAGTGCTCTGCAACAAATGCTTGGGGAAGCGGAGGTTCAGGAGATCGCTGACGCTTATAATGCTGTTGGTGGCAGTGATAAGGAAACTGCGAGGGGACAATATATTACTGCCATTACTAGCATCAGGATGCAAGACTTTTGTCGCTCTCGAAAGGTTCCCAGACAATGTGTAGAGATTCTGGCAGAGTCGATCCGGTGAGCCTGTACTTCGCTCACACCTCCAATATCATAACGTATGAACCCCTCCCCGGGCCTCACCTAATAGTGCCTCTGTCTGACGACACTCATTCCTTTCGTTATTTATCAATCAAGCCTGTCTTTTACTCTGCGAAATGTGGTATGTTTTGTATTCAGATA
>JBBPNU010001244.1:0-10162 GCA_038091055.1 Leccinum angustisporum
CGGCGATCAGCTTGGGCGGTACCTCGCCACAGGGTAAGACCCCCGGTATCTGCGCTCTCGTCACGAGACGGTGACTCTCTCCTTTTTGTTTAGATCCAATACAGGCCTCGTCAATGTATATAGTGCGGACAGCGCCCTATCGCTCGAGGCTTCCAAACCAAAACCCCTGAAGACGTTGGGTAATCTGACGACCAACATTTCGTGCCTGAGCTATAATCATGACTCACAGTTGCTTGCCATGGCGAGTAGCGTCAAAAAGGATCAAATGCGTTTGGTGCGTCGCTTTACGCCTCATTTCTTTCTTTGCTCATATCGAAAATGGGTAGATCCATCTCCCGTCGCTCACCGCTTTCGGGAATTGGCCGACGTCGAGTACGCCTCTGGGCCATGTCACTGCGATGGACTTCTCTAGGGCGAGCGAACACATAGTTGTAGGAAACAGTCGTGGGCGTGTATTGTTGTACCAGCTCAGAGACTACGGTGGACAGTGATAAAAATGATGATCTTATCAATTTGAGTAGTGATCACATTGCGACGACAAAAAGGGAAGTACAATACACGAGTGACATGCAGCGAGAACAACACGCATGAAAAGGGGGACGACCAGAGAAAAGACGACGACAAGCGGTCGTCAAGCAGGAGAACGGGCACCTCGGCCGGTATAGCGCGCCAGTAACTCGGTGTAAGCTTTGGAAATCTAGAGACGGCCGGCGTTGTATCGTGAGCGCGATGGATCGCCACCATCGAACATACCTTCTCCGATCGTTGCCTGCCGTCGGGAACAAATCGACAAAGGACGGTGGAACATTCGAACCATCGTTTCGCTTCGTCTGCCAAGGAAGCGCTAGACACGAACAAGGCTTGATGTCAGCCAAAACTAGAGCAGGGGGGTTACGGACTGCAAACATTCCACGCCCGTATTGTAGGCTGTGCTGAGAAGCCAGAGCCGTTCATCTACTGGGTAGAGCTTTTCGGGATCACGAGACGATCAGTACGAGAGCGGGATGTTGAAATCACACAGACACGGACGGGGTTACCATTTTCCGAAAGGTTCCCGTGTTCTTCCAAGACAGCACTAGCTTGTTCCATATACTGGATAGCCTTTGATCGGTCAGCCACAGTGCCTTGCGACAGCAGAATGGTGCATATTGATCGTAGCCACCGTGAAAACTTCTCCAGGGATAGGTGGCTATTCTTCAGGCACGCGTGCAGTATACCCTGAGAATGAATTGAGCCTCCACCGCCCAATCGTGAGATCGAGCGAGGTGCATACCTCTAGAGCTTCGTATAACACTGTGGGGGGTCAGCTATTAGCACATGAGAGCGTTTAGAATCAGCGAGCCATCCATGCCGTTGACTGGACAAGCCTTGTTCTCCCACTGTAAATGGAAATCAATTGACGCTAGTCAGCTGGCTACCAGATGGGCTGACCAAAATGTCGCAGAAGGCCTCAAACGTGTTCAGCGTTTGGCCGTCTGTGCATGACGCCTCCTGAGTTTGAGAGTAGGGCTCCATTCAGGTTTCTGCGGTCATGAAATACCCACCTTGATCGTACTCAGTACATACCCCCAATCTTCTAATCGCGCAGCCGTCTCAACAGCGAAAACTCGTAATACATGCAAAAAGGAGTGGATCAGTGGCTGATTATCGGCAGGTACCTTCGGAAGCAGATCGGAAAGTCTAGCCCTGCAGCTCTTGATCTCCGTCAAGAGTGTTTCCGCGGTGTTCCCCTAACAGGACGGTCAACACACGAGGAGACATCACCGAAAGACTTACGGTCGGAACATCGTCTGGTGACATACGTTGACGTGCGAGGATCACTTGGCCTCCGATGAACGACAATGCGAATAAAACTAAATGGGGATGCAATACCTCGGCCCGACGTCGCAGCAAAGGAGGCGTTCGCGACATAGAAATACGCGCTCGGTTCTACCTCCGTAACAATTCTGGACATGTATAGTTCGAGGAGCTGTAGATAGTTCAACAATTGAGATTTCCTGAGATGATCACAAATGGAGAATGCCGACCTCCCTTGCGATATCGAATGCCTCGGACACTTGATCCCCTTGGTTATCCCAATTGGAACAGCCATCGATAGCACAATTGTATGCCGTACGCCAAAGCCATGAAATATCCCGGATCACCATCATTGCATTCTCGTCGGTCACAGATTCGACCAGTGACTTGGCTATGGACAGATTATAGTTAGGTCGTTTATATGGCATGTTCACGCACCGACTTTGAAGTAATCAAGCAAGGTTGGAACGAGGGAGCGTCTAGCGGGATGAATATACAAGATAACAAGAAAAGCCCTGGAAACTTACACGCTTGCGCCTGGCTCTCCGAGGAGTTTGAGGGTTAACCTGATGATACATCTGATCAGCGTCATGGATTCCATTACGGTATCCACGTTCTCGCAGAAATTGAGTGTATCAAGCAGATGTATAAGCACAGATAACAGTAGTCCCTTCAGGTCGGAATCATGCGAGAGTCTACAAGCAAGAAGGAGCATCCGACGATCGAAATCGGGAGCCAGGACCATTTCCTTGACCGCTTTGGTTGCTGACAATTATCGGTGTTTGTGAGCCACAACATGCGATGAGGGTGAAGGTCACGAGTTACCATCATCTTCAAGGCCTGAACACCCCGTCAACGACCCATTACGCCACACCAACCGATTTGCTGCACACGTACCCTGCCGGGCCGCAATTAAAAACGCCACATAACGGGTAGTCGCGCTGTTCTGAGGACATCGCCCAATCGTGGCCATCGCTCGATCATACTCCTTTTGTTGAAGTTGACACATCGCGGCTTTCCGGAGACATTTTGAAAGCGAAGATGCGCCAAGGCTAGAGAAGATGGCGTGAGTGCCACACATGAACCAGTCAGCTGCTTCTGCCCAGTGTGAAACATGGTAATGGCGGTCCCCGTATTACCATATCAACTGAAAAAGAAACCTTAAAACTATGGCATGGCAAACAAACGTTTGAACATACGGTGACACACACGGCCGCGCCAGGCCTGGAGAGCTCTATATCAGATGCACGAATTTCTAAAGGAGAAAACGGAGCCGGATCTTTGGTCACTAAATTTGCTCATGATTGGATTATCGGGAAATGATAATTGCCTTGAAACGAATGTTCTAGATCTTTCAGTGCCGTGGCGTGCTCGCCGCTTTTCGAACAATGAAACAGTAAGGAAACGAGCAACTTCTCGATAGAAGGAACGGTCGCAGAGCAAGCTACCGCTTTGCGTAGACAGCTCCTCGTTGCGGTAGTCACGAGATCGCTGTGGGATAAGACATGACTGACGAACCAAACGAGGCAATCCGGAACGATGACATACTGATGGTGAGAAAGGGTTCGCAGTTCCTGGAGCATGCTTTCAGAAACGAACGTCAGCAAACGAGATGGCAACACATGTTTAGCCTGACTCAGTTAGCTCTCCTTCAGAAAATGACATGTTGTCAATAATTGACTCTAGAGCTATAATATCACACAATTAATTTTTCGATGGACCAAAGAAGGCCGCATATAACGGGAAAGATAAGCTTACCGTGAAGAACCATGGTATCCCCAGCTTTCCGCCGCTTCACCACAGCCAACTTCATCCAGCGGAGTTGCTGTTGCTCGGAGCTTGCCTAAGTATGACGTGTGAAAATCACGAATGAGGTGTCGTCGTACGGTGTCTACGGAAGTATCGATGGTTGCAATAACCTCTTCGAGCGCAGTCTCAGCGCGCACTAGGTTTTCCGGGTCTTGTGATGAAGCCAGGAAGTATCCACGGGCTAGGGTAACGTCGGCGCAATTGATCACGATAGGGTTCCACATTCAGTCATATCCACGTCTTACCCAAGCTCCTGAGAACAGATCGCTGGGCAAATATGCTTTCATAGACCTTAACCGAAGGATATTCAGAAGACGGACCTTGAGCTCCAATAATTCGGGTGTGGCCGACCCATTCAACTGTTCGATTACCTGGAATGCCTTTTTCAACCATCGCAGGGCTTCCTGTGCTTTGTTCCCTTCCTCAAGCGGTTTCCCGCTCCGCGTACAAGTGCGTAATATCTCTTTACCGATATCAAGTAACTTCCCTACCAGCACCTCCCGCTACGCGTGATGATGACATGTGAGCTGCGCTGGGGAAAACTTATCGCACACTTACGTCACGGATGGAGAGCAATGCCAATTGCCTATCATTTTCTGTGCGCAAAGGAATGAGCTGTCCCACTCAAGACAAGTTTGATCAGAAAACCCGAACCGGTAATCTTGTCAGCCATGAACGTCGCAAGCCCCTCATTCTTTTCCCTCCAGGCCTGTGTACACGTCAAACAGGGATTGCCAGATATATATCAGTGTTTGTCCACACCAGAAAAAGTGCAACGGCCTCACAACTTCCATCCTACTAGAGAAATAAAGTATGGTGACCCGTGCTCTGGCATGCAAATGTTGACCATCCGGATCATCCATGTTTCTCAGGGCTTCTTCATACTGTACGAACGTGTAAGAATCCACGGGAACGTAAACGAGTTAACTATAACCTTGGCCGCGCACGTCAGAACGCATGCCGCCGATTCGTTATTTCCGGCCTCTACGTCCGCGGTACGAACAATCGCATCGAGTGTCATACCACGTTGTCATGACGTACCTGACACCGCTATACTTGCCTTGCAAGCTATCTGGAGTAAATGCAACAAGGCTACAATTGGGGAGAAGGGGGATGGAGAGAGGCCCAAACTTTACGAGTATAGGAACGAACCTTCGATGGTAGGTTTCGCCTCAAAACCGGCTTCCATCAAACGGAAACCCGCAAGGCGCACTGATGGTGTGGTTAGACAACGCGCGGTCCTTACACATCTCCGAATGCCCTACGTGCTGCAGTGATAGGACGACAGTTACCATCGGAACCTTGACGGAATAAGCCGGAGGCGTTCCAAAGGTTTACACCTTTTGACAAATTGAGAACGAGGCGTGGGGCAATGAAAGACTTGGTACGTACCTTCCTGATCGAGTGTATCGGCAAGGTGGGATTTTTTGGTCGACTTGGGCCGCAGCCCGGAAAAAGACTGGGCTAATGATGTAATACGATGGAGGTCCTTTACCACGTGTGCATCATCGTCGGACTGAATATTGTTGTTGAGCTTGGGTTTGATCTTGATCAATAAATCTGGGGAGTGCCGCCCATTTTCCATCTGCCGGATGAAACGGGTAGGATAAGGGAAGAACCTGCCTTGAATCTGGTCGTATGCGGTTTGCAAATTAGTGCCGTGTCGTAGCTTTGAGCCCGGAGACATGTTCAACGATATCGATTCCTTACGGGAAGGAGTCGTCGGAGGTGAACCAAAGTTACATAGTAACCGGCGCGTTTTGCGTGGCATAATAATAATAATTTATTTATTTATTTTTATTCAAAACAATAAGATTCAAATATACTCCTATTGTCTCTGCCTCAAATTGCACCTCATCAGCTCGAAGAAGTGAGCGAGGGACGGCATGGCGTCTACAGCAAACGAAGGAGATCTCCGTAAACTCGCCATCAGGGTCAGCAATCCTCAGAACGCAGACATTTCCCGCTCATCAAGTTCCGTTTTCACAGGAAGCTCGCAGGGATGGCGTATTCGCTGCACTCACCTCGGGACTCACGGGAGGTAAAACTTCGTGATCTCTGACCCACGCTCGGCCGTTGTTGAGGTACTAAACAGCAATAGTCGGTTCGAGGCTCATGGGTCTCAACAGAAACAAAGCTGTCTTTTGCGGTGTTCGTGAGTAATGACCATTTAGATCGTTCAAGTCCTGGGGTGGTGAAACCGTCGTGTCCAGTTACGGGGCTACTGTCCGGATATTTTTTCACGCAAGCGTTTGAGGCCTCCAACATCTCCCGAATAAATTCCAGTGCCGTTCCGCGCTGACCGGCCAGGTGAGAAACGATGATCAGCTGAAATGATCGGGAGGCTACGCTCTTGTCTTGTCACTGTTACATACCACGAGCAATATATAGCCTTCTCTTCGTCCGCATGGTCATCCTCAACCGAACCCTTCCGATGGGACCAAAAAAGATCGCGCCGAAAAAAGTGAACATGAATCAGCGTTACATTGTGTATGTCATCCCCGCCTTCTAGACCGAATGCGCCGCCCTGTGATAAATGACAAGAACAGGAAGCCAGGCTACATTAACCGTATGGGCTTGCTGTGGGAGTTTTAACCCCCCTCGCAGCAAATAGGAGTGTCCAACAATAACCGGCGCTACCACAAATTCTAGGTTCGACGTTCCCGATTCGTCCCTAGGGTACAGTACATGCGACTCATCCAGTCCGTGATCTAATGCTTGGTTGCACGGCATTGCGAACCCAAATGGGGTTCGGCGTCGTGCCGTCCTCAAAGTTGCTGGCGTGAATGAAGGAACAACTGAGCGCGAG
Source organism: Leccinum angustisporum (assembly GCA_038091055.1). Lineage (NCBI taxonomy): Eukaryota > Fungi > Basidiomycota > Agaricomycetes > Boletales > Boletaceae > Leccinum > Leccinum angustisporum. Next base: position 6,416 of record JBBPNU010001244.1, read on the forward strand.
ATGCCGCAACGATTTCGCCTGTGTGTGCTGTGCAACGAGATGACATTGGGTTCAAATGTTCACGCTTGGTGCCTTGTGCACCACATTCGCCACCGTCAGGCTAGCTCACTCGCCCTCAACTGTCACAAGCGGCCCAACGCGATGTCAGCTCAAGATGTATGTTTCGAAGGCGCGCCACGTTCAAGATTAAAACTTAAACCTGGGAGAAGTCATATTGATACGCCAGGCCAACAGTAGTATGTACGCAAATATAAGTATCTGTCCGTTTGCTCGGTCGCACTCGGCGGCTGTCCGTCCAAATCACAAGGCAGCAAGTCAACTTTTGTACAGTAGTTAAGGAATAGCGTAATGTATCTTCATGCGTGTGAACAATGCAACAGAATGGGTACAATGCAGGTGACTGAATCTATGCTAGGATGAATCGAATGTGCTCGTAACGACCAATGCAGTGAAGGATTAGATAGGAAGGTGGTTGTCGAAGTGATGATGCAACAGAATTAAAACGAAGATAGAATCAGAACTTCCTGCCATAAGACCAATTATAAGGATACACGGGTGACGCTCGTTGACTGGATGAGGCGTAAAAGTGCACTCCCGGCGGACCGGCGTTGGCAAAAGGAGCGGAGGGAACCATGTTTTCCCTCAGCGGCGGAAGCTGCAAGGAACTATCTGCCGGGGAGATGTAAGGGAGCACTTTGGGAAGCTTTCTCGACCAGATTGCATCGCTAAGGTGCGGCAACGGTGCCTGTCGGACATTCAGATGGCTTTCGTGTGGGCTCACAGAAGCTGACTGGATGTCAATAGGCATGTATGGCGGAGGGGGTGGGTACGAAGTATTCAAGGGAGCAGGTTGGAAACGCCGCAGACGAGCTTTTCTCTGCACACGTTCTTGTTCTGCTTCTGTACCAATGGACGACCCAGCTAAAGAATAGTAGTACAGATTCTGCAAGGATGAGATGAGAAGTTTGCAACGCATATATGGAAAGCAATGTACCTGCGGCACGTTCACGGGTCTGTCTGCACGATACGCAGCTACCAATGTCTGGGGTCTATTCTCATGCGTGGCTGGTTGAACAGAGGAGGCAGTGCGTGCATTGAGAGGAGAAGAAGAGGAGGTCGAGAGCGACATCTTGGCAAAGGATTGCAAAGGTTCAAGAGGAGAAGCAGAGTTAGGACCTGTTGGAAAGCCATTTTCCGGAATGTGCAAGGTCATCCCAGTGGGGCGCTTCAAGGGGGGTAGCTCATTGAAAGAGGTCGAAGTGGGCGAAAATGCGTCTGCAGCCGAACGCTTCGAGCCAGGGTTAGGAGACGGCGACGGTGGTGGATTGATGTGCAGACGCGGCCGGGTCGCAGTATTCGTAGAGAAGCCTGGCTGGAAGAATTGTACAGGAGAACTCGAGCGCGCTCGATGAGTCGATGACTGACACCTCGGTCGGGTCGTGCGCATGGCAGGGGTAGAGGCAACAGGTTGCAGCCGGCGGCCATTGCGGTAACGTGTGCGCGACCTGCGCCATTTCTGGCTCTCGGTTTCTTTTGCCAAAACGAGACCTTTGAGCAAGTTGAGCCACGATTCGTACTTTTTTCCCGAAACGTAAAGGGCAAAGTCGACGCCCACGAGGAACTCTCTCTCCATGCGATTGATCTCGGCCAAATCTATCCCAGAGACCTCTGACCAGGTCTTATTAGTGTATGTGTTGCTAAAACACGTTAGATCGAGGAACCAAGCAGTCAAAGGGAAAGACCTACTCGTCCAGAAACTTGTTGGCCATCATCAAGGCAGCCACTGCTATACGAAACTCGCTTCCAGGGAGACCAGCAGTGAAAAGGTTGCGTTCCTTGAGGCGCCAAATGTAGTGCAGGGACAGGACGATGACAGACTGGCTGACTTGGGTGGTCTCGAGCAACTTTTGCATGAATTGCACAAAGGTGGTCGAGGGATTGAACTGCAAAGGGGAAGAGGACGATGGTGTTTCGGGCGAGTGAGGGGGAGAGGGCATTTGAGTCCTCCGCGCGCTGGAAGGCACCGAGGTAGAAAACCACAAATAACAGACCATCTCGCAGGTCTTTTCCGCAACGAAGCTTGCTGGCCGCTTGAGCGAGATATCGAACCAGTCGATAAAATGTGACGTGTCGCGTGGTGATATTGGTTTGAACGGTGGCTCGGAAGGCTCGTCATGGACCATGTCAGGCGAGAGGGGAAGAACTGGGCGGGGTGCTGATCTGACCCAGTTGGACGCGTCCCGCGTTTGGGGTGGCGTTACTGTAGGAGGTAGAGGTGAGTACACGAGATGTTTCGCGACGCGTTAAGCAGACGCACCGGGATGCATGGTAGACAACTGGCGATCAAAGTGAGCTATCGGTGGCAAGGTTGTGACGCGGGGGTGTGACTGTGGCATGAGCCTAGGCAAGGCGGCTGACATGGGGGGAGTCGGGAGAGCGGACAGTCTTGGATGTCTGCAAGAACCTGCAGACCATGGTGCGAGGAGCTCTGCAGGTAGTGAGGGGAGTGGGCCGCGGTGCGGGCATAGTATAGATGGAGTGCGCGGCATAGAAGGAGGAGTGTATAGAGCCATTGCAAACCCGCTGACGAGTTGAACGCAGGGGGGGACAATGGATGAACGATACCATGATCATTTTATAAAAAAGGAGGTGTCTGAAAGGTAAAAAATTGCGGACCGCTTAGAGACAAAAAAAAATATAAATACAGGGGATGAGTAGAGTACTAATACTCTACTCTAAGGGTTGGTAGGAGTAACAGCAGCGCCTCCGACCCCGCTTCCTGCCCGCCAAACCAAAGTCTTAGCAGATCTTTGATTTTTTTTTCTCAGATTGACTTGCCCGTCATGCCTTTCGTTTGATTTTACCAAATCGTCCCGATTCAAAATCCTCCTCGGCACGCTCGGCACAGGGGACTTTCCAGGGATTCCCCATAGCCTTACCCTTATCCTCCTACCTATTCGGGCCTCGCTAACTCAAACACACCACGTGATCACCCGCTTTTGGTATTCGCCAAGTCACCCCCCGCGTCCTTTCCCCTCACGCTTCCAGAACCCCCCAGTCGTCTGGGACAGCCAACTTGGCCGTGGTGGATTCCAGGCCACTCTGCCACATGTCTTCCGTCTATCCTCTCCCCTGAATTCAGAATTCAGTTTACTCACCTCTAACTCCTTGGAAAATCCGAACGGATATTCCCCCACCCCCCCGCCGCCACTCACTTGAAAATTGTTATAATTAATTATCGTGCTAATCCGATTGGCGCGACTCTGCAAGTAAGTCAGTGCACAGCAGCTGTGACATGGACACCTGGCACTGTGCTCTCAACCGCTTGACTGCCTCGATACTATTGCATGCACAAAGCCACCTCTCTTGTGCAATCAGTTTGATATCTTATCCCTGATGGAGTGACAGACGGGCGTCCACCACAGCGTCCCAATGAAATTTCATTACTACCTATTGGCTTGCTTAGCAAGCAGATTCGGTGGTATTCCATGTATATATTTTATTTTATTTGGGCGGCCCATCCAACCAATATTGCAAGAATGAATCGAGCCGAGTGACAAACGCGTGACTGAGACGCGTTTTTGACGCGTCCAGAAGCATCCCGATGAACTACCGATTCCGGCTCATGCTGTTCACTTCCCAAGTTATCCGTGATTCCGTGTCCGTTCAAGAACGCGAGTCCATTGTCTCATGTGGCTGTTCTTCAGAGGTTCTTCGCCCTCCGGCGACCCCGGTTCATTTGCAACA
>JBBPNU010001245.1:0-10143 GCA_038091055.1 Leccinum angustisporum
TCTCCACATGGCTCCGTCGAGGAACTCCCCATCGCTGCTCGTTTCATGTCTCCGACTGGCTTCCCGTTCAGACGGCACGTCTGGCGTCGCGCGACTCGCGCCCACTACGCCAAACATTGACGACGAAATCTGCCGAGTCAGAGATGGAAGATGATCATCTCCCTGACTTGCAGAGCAATCGCATCAACATGTCTGCAAAACAAAGTCATCCTCGTTCACCGTATCGTACGGCTTCGGCTTTGGCTGGCAAGAACGGAAGGATCAAAGGTTCCTTTCCCGTCGCGATCCCACGCGTCGCTCCCTCCAGGTCACCGCATGAATCAGGCCACCGCATCTTCGCAATCGCTCGGACGGCAGTCTGGTACTGAGCGGGAACGCGAACGGGACAAGGATCGGGAACGGAAAGATAGTGCAAAGACAACGCCAACCGTTCACAGCCGTCTGCTCCGTAAGCCTCGGAAACCACAAACACAACCAGAGGGGAGCGTAGCTGTTCCTCGCATCTCCTCCCCGAAGACCTACGAGTACTATGCCTAGAGGTCATCGAGAGTGGGTGGCGTCCTTGACGGACATGTCAACTTGAAACTCAGCGAAGGGCTTAAAAAGCGATACCGTGACGAGGAACAGTACCCCCTCGTTCGGTCGCTTGCAGACGTTTTCATCTCCAGTGTACATACCCATTTAATCACAGTGAGCAACTGTTCATTTGGCACAGTCACACATCTTCCAAGGCTATGCCACTTACGTCCTGCATCTCGAGCGTTCTCTCGAGCAGGTCGATAACGCCCTTTCCACGGCAAGCGCAGCCAAGAAGCCCAAGGATCAGGATGCTGCTGAATGGCTCAAAGTGTGCTAATCATTGCAACGGCTGGAAGAGTTGGCCGCCGATAAGGGCGAGACTGGTCTTGCAATCACACTGTCAAAGCCCTTCCAGCGTCTGCTCAAATACCCCCTTCTTTTCCAGAATCTTCTCTTTCACACTGATCCCAGCACTTATGAATATGAAAGCTCCATCCAGATCGGTCGCCGAAGTGGAGAATATCGTGCGAAAAATCGAAGACGAGAAGATCCAGAAAGAAGACCGAGATAAGACGAGGTGTGGCCACTGGCATATCTGTCAACCGACCGTTGGCGGATCATTTTTTGAGCGCGAGTTACAGGGCCAGCACTTATTTAGAGTGATTCCAGTGCACCAGCCACCAGTGACCGTAGATCAGTGACCTTTGTAATTTATTTATTTTCCCGTCACAATTTGATGGCTGATCCTATGTGCCCATTGATCCGTCGCTTGATGTCATCAGGTTTTCGGGAGTCATACTAGGCGGCCGCGCCTCACGTTCAACGCGGCGGACGGCGGAATTTCGCCGGAAAGGCACGCCGTATTTTTGTTCAGATAAGTTACACAGGTACCAAGTAACAAATTCCTGACTTCCCGTGTCCCCATTCACATTTATCAAAACCTACGAACCACGGCCGTGAATGATCTTATGGACGACTTGCGAATATTCGGGTTCCTTGAGAAGCCAGTTAGTTGCCACGTATCAAGTCTTTCACATCTAAATGTCTGTCAGGTTTCCGATCTATTGGCTGAGTATTTGTATCGCAGACGACTCAATACAGGTAGCCATTTCACACTCCATCAAGATCGCAATTTCTACTGTGTAAAGGATGGAGCCGTTCAAGTATTTGCGCCAGCTCAAAATGGTCGAAATGCCGACGACGAAGATATGGTAGGATATCAATTGATCAACCAAGTCGGGAAGGGAGGCGCGCTTTCCAGTCTCTTCAGCATCCTCAGCTTGTTTACGGACAAGGTGTCGGCCTCAACAGCATCGATGGAGCCGACGCGAGAGGCAGTTCACGTTAGTCACGGCATCGTTGGTCGGGCGACAGAAGACAGTACGCTTGTAATTATCCCAGCTAAAGCATTCCGAAGTGTTACCAAGAATTTTCCGGAAGCCGCAGCTAATATCGTTCAAGGTACATTCCCCACGTTTCATCGCACCCCGTGATAACGTTTTGCGGAAGTGATTTTGACACGATTCTCGCGGGTAACTTTCAATGTGGCGCACAATTACCTCGGATTGATGACGGAATTCATCCATACTGAGAAGGCTGTCAATGAAATCACATGTCATCCGTTGCCAGATTCATTCTACGAAGGCGGTGGACTACATTCTTTTGGTCAAGGGAAGGACATTTCCTCTGTGGGTGGCGTCCATGAGTTCCATCTTCGCGACGAAATCACGTCCTGCATCGCAAAGTCCATCGGTTTATCTCTAGCTGACCCCATGGGCGACATGAGCGGCTTGTATAACGAAGTGGAAATCTTGTTCTTTTCTGCCGGCTCTATCCTCGTGAAGACCGGTCAGTGTGACACAGGTCGGTGGTCGGTAACAAGGAGACACCAAGAGACTGAAAGTCAAAGCCAGGTTTATACTACGTCATCGAGGGACTTCTAGATATCCTACTTCTGACAAAGACGCAAAGTCATATTCCACGGCCGGAGGCTCGCAAACTCCTTTTTACCGTGAAACCGGGAGGAATTGCAGGGTATTTAAGTATGTGACACTGTCGTAGCGCTTAACAAGACTGAAGTCGTGACAGCTTCTCTTTGCAATATACCTTCGTATGTCGATATCCTGGCGAACACGGATACATACGTTGGCTTCTTGTCTGCCAAGGTTTTGGATCAACAAATTGTTCGGTTGACACTTGCAAAGAGGCTGGTTCCATTGCTCTCTCCAATTGGTGCGCATGTTCGCAATCAGCCACACTATCTCCTTACTGCATTTCAGTAATGCAAATTGATGCTTCGTTGGACTGGATGCAAGTCAGCGCCGGCGAGATTCTCTGGAGGCAGAAGGACATCAGTGACAGCTTCTGCATTGTCATAAAAGGGAGATTGAGATCCATCAATGAGGGGAAGGTGGCGGTCATCAGCGAATACGGTCAAGGAGACACAGTTGGAGAGCTTGACATGATTACCAACTCGCCACGTCGGACAACGATGCATGCTATCCGTGATTCGGAAGTGATTCGTGTGCCGCAAACTTTATTTAACGCGTTATCGTTGCGGTGAGTCTGTTTTACGTAGACAGGCCCCAACAATCACACTGAGCCATCACAATTAGCAATTCTCTCGGCGGGCTTCTCCGTACCGTTGCATCCGGATCCGGAGTACGCCTGGAAGCTCCTTCGACTAAAGCGACCCTAGACTTAAAAACCGTAGCCATTCTACCGGTGTCTCGATGTGTTCCTGTCAACAAATTTGCAACGAAGCTCAAGAGAGCATTGGAACAGATGGGTGCGAAAACATCCCATCTCAACCAAGGTGCTCTAGGATGGGATACCTTTTCCAGTATCGGAGAACTCAAGGCTGCAGCGTGGCTAGCCGATCAAGAGGAGCGATATCGTATCGTACTCTATGTCGCTGATTCACCGGTTAATAGCCCGTGGACGCATACTTGTATTCGACAGGTAGGCACCATTCAAAACACGCGGCTCACAAACTCACACCTTTAGGCGGATTTCGTTTTGGTAGTCGGTATGGGGAATGACCCGAGCGTCGGGGAATACGAACGCCTCCTTCTCTCCATGGAAACTAATGCTATGAAGGATCTCGTGCTACTCCACCCAGAGCGATCGGTTACCCCTGGATCAACTAGAGAGTGGCTCAAAGTGAGGCTTTACAGGCCAGACATAAACCTTCATATTCACGTATCACACAGAATCGACCATGGGTTCATCAACACACCCATGTTGAGCTGCCAGTGCGTGATACACTCCGCGTGTCACGTCATCATGTTAATAATCAAATAATAAGGATCTCGCCGCTCCTATTGAGACATCGCAGACGAACGCTCAATGCGAGCCCTTGAGCAACGATTTCTCCCGGCTAGCCAGGAAGCTTTGTGGCAGATCAGTCGGTGTTGTACTTGGAGGTGGCGGCGCGCGGGGGCTATCGCACGTCGTGAGTATGTTTTTCCATCCCCATGGAGATACCAACTCTTGACTCAGGGTGTCATCCGGGCCCTGCAAGAACGGGGTATTCCCATCGACTATATTGCCGGAACAAGCATGGGGGCTTTCGTTGCCGGTCTATATGCACACCACAACGACTTCATGTATTGTTCAAGTCGGACGAAGCAATTTTGCCGCCTAATGGGAAATTACTTGAGCATGATGTGCGATTTCACTTACCCGCTGGTGGCGTTAATGAAGGTGCTGTTTTCGTACTGAAGGTGAAATGCTGCTTGCTAAATCTGAATAGGGAGAGGTGTTCAATCGTAATATGTTCGAGGTAAGTGGGTTTATAACTCCCGTCCTAAGCAGATTGATCGCTATCTCAGATTTTCGGCGATCTTCTCATCGAGGACATGTGGCTTCCATTTTTTTGCAACTCGACAAATCTCAATACTTCATGCATGGATGTTCACGACAGTGGTTATGCATGGAGATACATACGTAGGCTGCTACGCCACGTTGCATGCTCTATTTCTCACAATTTGATCAGGTGCATCCATGACCTTGGCTGGCATGTTGCCTCCAATGTGTGACAACGGTAGCATGCTCGTTGATGGCGGTTATCGTAGGTCATTATAATACTGCTTGTCATGCTGTATTGACGTTGTTCTCAGTTGACAACCTACCTGTAAGTGTCGGAATGAGTTATTCAGGCTGCCGAACGAACCTTTCTTCAGGCAACGACCTGTCTCTCAATGGGAGCGAGCGTAGTGTTTGCAGCGGACCCCGGTGCTGTAAGTCGCACTCGCCCAAAGTCGGGCAATACATTCGTACTCAGATCCGTTTGCAGATCGATGACAACTCGCCTCGCTACTACGGAGACTCCTTGTCTGGATGGTGGCTCCTCTTGAATAAATGGTGTCGCTTTTCGAACGCGGACAATATACCGGCGATATGCCAGATACAGGGTCGACTGACCTAGTCAGTCCCTTTTGTTTACGACTGAACGTATGTTTCGGTCCCGAATCCTGATGGCTCACTTTCAGCGCGACGAGCGTCAGGACGCTCGAAGAAGCCAAAGTCACCGATGGGGTTTTGTATATGGGCATGCCCGTTCTGGACGTAAGCGAAACTTCATGCTTGTCCTGGAACGAATAATCAACACCCCATTAATATTATAGTACGGTCTGCTCGACTTTCACAAGTACGACGAGCTCGAGAAGAAGGGCCACCAGGCCGCGTGCAACTTTATGGATCAATGGGAGAAACAGGGACGGATGCCTCGCCTGATCGTAGGCGAATTGAGTGCGGACAAGGGCAAAGCGAAAGGCGTATAGAATATTTGATTACCTTGCTGGGCCAATGCTGGCAAGAACTGTGTTCGTCTGTTGACCAGCCCGTCTATACATACGTTTTGCCACGCCGGTGATGAAAATATATCCTTCGACTCAGCATGGTCGCCAGGCCCCAGGTTGTTTCGCAGGCTGTATCTTGATTAACAGATCCGAAAACGCCTCGTGCGTGTACGCACACGTCAACGAGCGAGTCTTCCACTGGCGGACAGGTTGACCAACGACTCGGAGGACAGTGACAACGCTTATGACCCAATTCCAGAAGTTGACCGGGGCTCGCCGTGCACTCAAACATCATACCGCATTGCCCGCCGTCCTCATTTCCCTAGGAGGACAGTGCAGTCCCTGGTTCAGCACCACGGCGCAGTGGAAGCCGGAATATGACGCGGACCTCAGCCACGCGCAGTCCTGCAATTGAATATCATCGAATCTGTTTTGAATTACACAGCTGACTTGTGAATATGGCACGCGGGCGGGAGGTATGTCCGGTGTCCTACCGACCGCGTTGGGGCGCACGAACGTTCCGCATAAAATTTCAAATCTCAACTACGAAATGTCTGGTGTAAAAGAATCACTCCGGGATAGCAGGGCCGACCCGCGGCCGGGCAGTGACTCAGACGCGATCGTTTTTTGAATGTGAGATTGTAGCGCTTCAAAAACTGAGAGGCACTGCGCAATATAATGGCCCTCAAGCCCTTCACCCCGATTTCCGCACATGGAGCGTCTGTGTAGTAGGTTTTGCATAGTGTTACTTATCTCATATCTCACTCTCAACCTAGATGATATCGTCCATCTCATCATCTACGAGCTCAACGATCCTACCGCCCTCATCCTCACCTCCAAGCGCTTCCACAAGGTCTGCAAGGATCCATATTTTCGCTCCCGTTACTTTCTCCATCGATACGGCCACTTGGATGCAATGTTCTGGGCTCTAGGCAGAGGAAAAGTCCTTAACGAACAAGTGATCGATGTGCGTCTTGCGCAGCCCTCCTACGGTACTCCCGACTGAATGTGTGCCCCTCATTTAGATCCTGATATCGGGTGGCGCCTACATATCACGGTACATGGTACAAGTCGCCATCCATCATTACTTCCGTTCTGCAAGACACTTTATCAAGACACCATGGGTCAGGTCAATATCTCTTTCCGTGTTCACCCATTTCGTGAAAGTCACTTCGGCGCTATTCGATATAATACCAATTGGAAAAAACGAAGACGACGGTCAGATTTTTCATTCTTTCCTCAAGCAGAGCAGGACGCCTCAAAATATGAAGAATACCAAGTGGGAAGACATTCGTGAGATTTTGTGCAAGTACAAGGTGTGCTTCTCTTCTTGTCGAATTATCTGGTTTGTTGACCCCATCCAGTTCATTCCGTTCAGTATGAAGGTATGTGTGACTCCATTCCCTTTCTCCGTTTTCTGTTTGATGCTTCTTAGGATCCCTTGATGGCCCAACTGCCGACTGCGCTTGCTATAGAACCAAGGCTACTACCGTATGCTGAGGCCAACGGTTATCGGATGGATCCAAAGGTATATGAGAACATCTCGCCGTGCGCCGATTTCTTACCCTGGTCGAATCAGTACTACGACTTCGTCTTCCGTAAGATGTTCGAAAATCAAGCGCATAAAGCCGGCGATCGAACCGACGATATTGTTCGAAATGTTCGGGAGCTGAAGCGCCTCGATCCGAGGTGACTGCAGTTCGTTTACTCTGAGCGGAAAATTAAACTCTTACACACGAAAAGGATATTTTTGGGTCGCACAGTAGCGGCAGAAATATGTATGCAGGCCAAGAGCAATGTATCTGCATATCGAGCCCTCAAGATACTTGACCGTTCAGGCGAGCTATTATTCAAACTCGGGTAAGTCGGTTTGCCAGATTGCTCCGTCGTCCAGTGGTTCTAAAGGTTTTCAGTCCGGTTGTTATTGAGTTGATGAAGGTGATGGTTTTCATAAAGGATAAAAGCGCGTATTGATTCTTCCAGCATTTCGTGCGTTCGATCACGTCCACATACACGATTAATGTCTTTCGTCAACTCTACGCCGACTTTCCCAACTCCGACCCGACTGTCCGAGTTGTCATGTTAACTGTCTGTCTCTCTGAGGGCGCATGCCACTGGGAAACTGTTGCATCCTTCCACGGAAGATTGGAAACAATTGGTCTGTTGCCGCTAACAAAGGAGGACTTGTTCAATATCATGGTCAATCCCTTTGTGGAGAAGCATACTCTCCTCCTCAAGTATGCGACTGAGGTGATGCAACTGATTGAGAAAGAGATTAAGGATCTCGTGCTGGATGTTTCGCTCAAATGCTTGGAGATAGCGAGCAAGGTAAGCATGCCTATGTTACACCGTGAGTAGACTCAAGTCTCATCTATCGCTCTCTAGGGCAAGACGCTGCGTAAGCTCACGGAATGCTATTCTCTTCATACTGCGCTGGCAGATGCTGCTGTAGGGCGATATTCGCTATCATTGAGCGACCTTCCCCCGGTAGAGGACGAGAGAGCTTGTGCTGTCTACAAAGCACAATTGTGTCGAGACGAGATGATGGATGTTCCTGGTTCGCTCGCTGACGAATCAGCCGAAGGCAATGAATCCGGAATAGGTGGCATTGGTAAGAACTCTTTGGGAAATCATTTACAACGGATCTAACGTATCTTCAGAGACTCTGTCAGTGGGGAAGTGGGCCAAGGAACATTACGACCCACACAGTCCCATGATGGCGGTGTTCATGAACCATGCCGTAATAAACAACAATACTACTGTAGGTCGATGTTGATCCCGGTGAACTGCGCCACAATAGCTTACTCTTTTTAGCTTCTTCCCCTCTATCTTTCTCCACCCAAAGGCTATGCAGCGGCGCCCACTCATGTTCCAGTTACTCTCAAACACTTCAAGCTGCTTGCCAATTTGGGAAGAGCACCCGTATGTTCATTAGTAGCGGTGTGATTTTTGCATTGAGTTTCGTCCGTAGAATTGCTGCCTCTATCATCAAATTGAGTCTGGGGCGGAGTTCTTTTTCAGCGAAGAAGACTACATATCGAAGCAAGCTTCTCCCAAACAACCTCTTGGAAAGATGGATATCAAGAAAGAAACCCTGTCCCGTTTAACGTCTCACAGACGACCACGTAGGTCTGCGGCTGCGACAGTAACATCATATATTGTTCCGGATTCTGACGATGAAGCGATCGTCGATGATGATAGTGATGGTGAGAACGCAAAGGTGCAGTTCAACATTCAGCGATGGCACAAACATCTGTCTTCACTTCTCGTGGATGAGCAGCGCAAGGTAATTCAGCCAAATTCAGATTCCAAACAGAGCCCAGCTGACCAGTAATGTAAGTACAATGATAGACGGAGACGACAGGACAAGCCTAGTGCATACGCTAGACCACGAATCATGAAGGTGAGGGACCACCTTTACTAGTTGTGTGCATATTCAAGACCTGAATCACTCATTCTTAAAGACGGAGTTCCACAAGTCTCTGATCATCCACCTCCGTATCTTGTGCCAAGTTATTTTTGGCAAGCGTAAGCAACTTTACGGCACTGATTCTGCAGAGGAGGACTATAGTGACAATCACGAATCACAAAATATGCGTGTCTCCAAGCGGCGCCGTATAAACATCTGAGGCCCATTGGACTAATCATGAGCAAACTTTGTTCCACCTTAGTTCTTTACAGGGTCGCCTCTGAACCGGAAAGTGCGAACTGTAATTTTATTCAAGCTGCAGACATTTTATTGTTATTACAATACATAATGTGATGCACAGCCAATTGCTACAACCTGCCACCTCAGGCAGACCAATCTCGGTGCCTGTAGCACCCTCAGAGGTGGGGTAAAGCGTATGCGAATCATTCATCCTCTGAGGCCAAGCTTCATGAGGTTCTAAAAATAGACTTCCAACTTGTAATAACTATGGCATTCAGGCCGGTTTTTGCGCCAAATTAAGAGTCCTGGTAAGGTACACCACTTCCAATGTTACACGTATGTAACCTCTGAGGTGTCAGGCCTCCCGCTTCTAAAATAGATCCTCCCATCCGCATCTATCTACTGGCTCGTGAACCTCATATGAGGTGCCAGATGAGCCTCCCCTGGGGAAGATTGGTCTTTCCCAGGTTCCGCGAGCCGACAGGCGAGCCGGAAGCTGACGTTGGCCCAGGGGGGTGGCGCACAAGATGGCGGCCACCCAAAATTTTTGTCCTTAGCGTGAATTCCCCTGCCGTCTCGTGACTCAGGGGTCGTGTATAGAGCACGTGCGTCCCCAAAAGGTCCAAGATTGGTCGGGACCATTCGTGGGAACTTGGACCAATGCGTGGGATTCCTGGGTGTACGCTTGTTGCTATCCATAACTCATGTCGTCATTTACCCTCAACGACGACAACAAAACGCACCCATGAACGATTGATCCTCTTCCGGCCTTGTGTTCAAAAACTCGCACTGTGACAAGATGGGGACACAACCGTACGGAAACGGTTCGGGTGATGGTTTTGCCCTCTGAAGACTGGCACTTGATGCGAAAGGTTTTTGATGCTGGTTCGACAGGGATCACAGACTCTTCCAAGTTTTTCAATTGTGTTGCTCTGGTTCGGTTGAGTTTGACTAGGATGTACAACAGGAGAAACTTGAGTTTGACAACGGACTCGATGCAGTTGATAATGGGCTCGTCAGGGTTGAGCAGCATGTCAACAACTGTGCCTCGCGCTCCGTTGGTGATGTCAAGATCGGTCTCGACATTTTGCGTGACCATTACTTTCATGCCGATGCTGAACTCCAGTGTGTCTGGCAAATCCTGCTTTCATTGCTTGCGATCTGATCTGTTGC
>JBBPNU010001246.1:0-10143 GCA_038091055.1 Leccinum angustisporum
GGGGGCGGGGGGGGGCGGCCCGGGGGGACCAGGGACCGGCACGGGAGCGGGGGAGACTACGTGTAGTGGGGCCGGCACGTCCCAGCTCCTCTCGATCTCTTCGCGTTCTTTTTGCTGATCGCGTTTCGAGCGCCTTGTTTTCTTTCCCTTGGCAGCGATGTGTCTCTCGAACGCGTCTGGATCGCTCAAGGCGCTCATGTCGGCGAAGTCGATCTCGATGACGTCGGAGTCAGTCTCGATGAGCGGAGGGCGAGGGTATGGCCAGAGCTCCGAGTCGGTCTCGAATGGAACAAGGGGTCGGGATTTGGGAGGGTCCTTTGACGTGGCGCTCGGAGTGAGGCGGGGTTGAGTATAGATTGAGGGTGTAGAGTCCGAGTCTGTGTGGTTAGTAGTCGTTGGCTGGGGGGGCGAGTGTACGCTAGAGGAAGCAGAGTCCTCATGGGTGTTCTGCTGCTCGATACGTGCAGCGGTCAGCAGATCGCTGACTTGGTTGATGTTGGAACCAAAGCCACGAAGCGCTGGGCGAGGAGTGACGTCTCCAAGGATACGGGGCCCAGACTTGGCACTCTCATTGTCACTAATGCGTGACGTAGGGACAGAAAGTTGATGAATAGATGCTGTGAAAGAGCCAGGCTCTGAAGCGCCATCATCACTGGCCTCGTTATCGCCTTCGTATCGCACGGACGAAGCACGAGATGGTGGGAGGCCTAAGAGGGTCGATATGACCTCTTGGTTGAGAACTTGGGGGAGGGCTGTGGATGTCGGCTTTGGGGAGAGAATATGGGGATCCTGTGAGAAGGCAGTGGGGGGTGAAGGCTGAGGGGGGACGGATTGGCATAGGAGGGGGATGTGTGACGTGGGCTGGGTAGCATTACGCTGAGTAGACTTTGTGGAAGTGCTAGCACGAGATGCGGAACGCGGTGGAGGAGGGGTGGCTGATGCAAAGATGGTGTCTAGAAGTGCAAGACCGCGTGTGGGTGCAGCGGAGGACGAGGGTGGAGGGACGGACATGGTGCGAGGAGGGGCAGAGATACTGGCGAGGAGGCTGGCAGCGGTGGTCTCGGAACCACCTGTGCCAGTTGTGGGCTGTGCCTGGGAGGGAGATGCCAATTTGGCGAAAAGTCTGTCGAGACCTGATGGGCCATTGATAGGAGGAGAGTTGTATGGGGCTTGACGATCGTAGTCTTCCCCAGACTCTGGAATGCTATGTATACTGCTGGTATTCGATGCGCTCGATGCAGAACGGGCATGGTGTGCCCGATCTGCGAGAGATTGAGCGAGAGAGATGATATGGGTCGAGAAGGAGGGCTCACCACTAGCTCTAGAGGCGGATCGCAAGCTGGGAGGAGGGGGTCGGTCGGGGCCATACCTGAATTCGTCGGGATATGGACGGTTTGTCTTGATGTATTCGTGCAATCTGGGGATATTCAATGGGAGTAGGACGGGGAAGGGAGACGGACGGACCGCATGACGACGTCGGGCATTGGTTCCCTGGCATCTGTGGCAAAGCACCAGAGACCGACGGTTTGAGAGCGGCCCTTGTCAGTCTCGTTGAGCTTTTCAGGGTCGAGTAGGGTGAATTCTGGAGCGAATTTGGTTGCGGGGCCTTCCTGTCTGGACAAGGGGAGCTTTGAGCGGGCGTCTGCTAGACGACGGGCAGTAAAGTCGGGGTAGTGGCGTATCATGAGATATGTTCCATGCACGCCGACGTTGTCTTCTGGATAGAGTCGTTGGATGTAGTCTTGCATTCCAACGCGGTTCATGATATAGAGACCATATGGAGGATACGAGTCGCTGGATGGTGGATGAGGAAGGGGGGGAGGAGGGGAGGATGTGGACGGTACCGTTCGTAGAGAAACATGCTTCCCTCGAAGCCTTGTTTCTCCCACTTGTCGCCATTGTGGTGGTAGACACATACGTGGCTGAATTGGTCGAATATGGAGAGAATGGAAGTGTCTCTTCTGCGAATGACTTTCATGTTGGACATGTATCTCGATGCTGGGGACATCCCGAGCGCTGGCGGTGGTGAGGCGGGTGCGTCGTGAACGTGTCGGACGGCGAGCGACGAGCTTGAGCGAGATCGGCGGGTCATCGTAGTAGCTACTAGTAGAAGGACACAACAGAGACCCCCCAAAGAGGGGTTCGCGCCATATCCACCCACGTGACACGACGCGAGCGCGCCTATTTGGTTGTGTTTTGTGTAGCGGGTTCAAAATGGCAGGCGAGTTGTGTGCGTTGTCCTTGTCTTGAACGTTTACGATGATACCAGTAAGCTCTTATTTTACTACCAAGTACTACTCTTACTTACTTACTCGTCAGACTCGTCGCGTTACCCGCGCTGCGGTCTCGTCCCACAACGAGAACGCCTCTTCTCGTCCCATTACCCGCTCAAAACCCACCTCCAAGGCTCAACCCATGGCCGCCACATCCCAGCCCTCCCGTGTAGTAGCCCCAACCGCCTCCTCCAAGGCAAAGGTAAACGAGAACGACCTCGACGCAGCCCCACAGGGAAAGCGCAAGCGCGACGCCCTCGCTCAAGTTCCCAAGAATGCCACCAAGGCAAAGTCGGCACTTGCTCCCAAGGACGTCAAGGTCAAGGCCTCCGATCTGTCTTCCGCCAAGGCAAAGTTTGACGGTGTGGTCATCAAGTCAAGACTGCCTCAATCTGCTGGCACTCGGCCGCCCTTGTCCATCGTCTCCGCGGTTCGCCGCACTTCCAAGGCCACTGTACCCCAGCCCCAAGTGCGACCACTAGCCAACGTAAAGGAGGACGTGGAGCCCGTTCCTGTGCACGCTGATGACGCTATGATTGTCGATCCCGCTTCATCTGCCCCGCGCAAAGCTGGTCATCGTCTCCCCCTTGCTACCACCTCCCATGTGATCAAGCACGAGGTACAGCGAGCTGACTTGTCCAAGCGGACTACTTCCCACTTGAACGTCAAAGTTGACGTCCGCGAAGAGGATGACAACCGGGTTTTTAAGAAGCGGCGAACTTCCTCCGACCTACCCGACGAGGCAAAACTCTTTGTCGACCAGGACGTAAACGGGGCCCGGCTTGCCCCCTCGCTCGACATCCACATCGACAGTGAGACAGAGGCTGATCCAAACGGCGATGAATGGGATGATCTCGATGCTGAGGACGCCGACGACCCCTTGATGGTCAGCGAGTACGTCAATGAGATCTTCGACTACATGAAACACGTCGAGGTATTTCTCTACCATACATTCCGCTCGTAGTCCGTCCACTCACCAAATTCTTCAGCTCGCTACCCTCCCTAACCCCGATTATATGTCGAGCCAAAAAGAGTTGGCCTGGTCAATGCGAGGCATCCTGCTTGACTGGCTCGTCCAGGTGCATGCTCGCTTCCGCCTCCTCCCTGAGACATTCTTCCTGTGTGTCAACATCATCGATCGTTTCCTGTCCGCCCGCGTCGTGTCGCTCGCCAAGCTTCAACTCGTCGGCATCACCTGTCTTTTTATCTCCTCAAAGGTGGAGGAAATCGTGGCCCCTTCCGTCTCCCATTTTCTCCACTGTGCCGACTCCTCGTACACCGAGTCGGAGATCCTCCTTGCGGAGCGCTACGTGCTCAAGACGATCGACTGGAATTTGTCCTTCCCTAACCCGATGCACTTCCTCCGCCGCATCAGCAAGGCAGATGACTACGACGTCAAGGCTCGAACCATCGGCAAGTACCTTCTGGAGGTCGGCGCACTCGAATGGCGGCTCTTGGCTACCCCTCCGTCGCTGATGGCTGCTGCGTCTATCTGGCTGGCCAGACTGATCCTCGGTAACTATAAATGGGTACGTACATGACACTAGTTCTTTGAGCGTCGTCTGATTCCTTTTGACAGAATGCCAATTTGGCGCACTACTCCTCTTACGCCGAGAGTTCCCTGCTTCCTACCGCCAGCCTGATGCTGAATTACATACTAAAACCGGTCCGACACGAGTCGTTCCACAGAAAGTACGCGGGAAAACGCTTCTTGAAGGTAAGCGATTCCAACTTTGATGAACGTTTTACCCAAATTGCGTGTAGGTCAGCATCTGGGTACGCGAGTGGGCGCTCGAGCGTTGGGAGGAAAGCATGCAAGTTTCCTTGCAGGACGATCTGCCAAAGCTGAGAGCCTTGTGTCGCGACCGAGAACGCCTGGAGGCTGCAGCCGAGAACGACGACGCAGGTGGCGTGGAAGACGACCAATAGCTGCCGGCTGCGGCATCCTAGCCCATTTTCTTTTTCCCGCGACGATCTAGAAAATTATTCCATCGCATATTCATGGACACCCTACATTCCTCCGACGCATCCTATCGTAACATCACGAACACGCATTAACTCTTTATTTATGCAACAAGAATCCCCTCGTCAATGCCACGCTTACCCATCACTCGTTTATGTTCTACTGCAATAGGCTTACGCCCGGCCGCATGCAAGTTGCTTGTCGTCTGGTGTTGTTTTTCTGTCGGTTTGTCGATCATCCTCAGTTCATAGTCACTTTGGATTCGCAGCGCAACATTTCTATCCTTTGGAATTCATCTGCTATGTGCTTTCGATCTTTGCGTCCACCAGTTTCGTCGGCATGGATCTCAGCGCTCGCGTTCTTCATTGCGGTCATTGTTTGTTGTGTTATCGATCTTCGCTCTACACCCATCCTCACGCCTCCACGGTGTCTTTGCCATTTTTTGCATATCCTTGCACGTTTATCGGCGTTTTTGTTATTGGTTATCATGCGTCATACATGTGACCATTCAAGTGGGGCTCGTCATCGACATTCTTCTGTATCTTGTTCATTGCGTTTGACGAGGCGTGTAACTTTAGAAAAGAAAATTTAAGTAATTACTCGATGGAAAGTTGTGCACACCTTGTTTGTTGTTCCAAATATACATTGCAACGCAAACATAGTAGGTACAAGCTTAGCCTGCCTTCTGAGATCAGGCTGCGCGATCACCTACGAGGTCTTCGTAGCCTAAAAGGCGGTATCCGATGGCCTATTATGTAGGGCGCGCGATACTGTAACGAACATAATAATTTACCAAGTACGCTCGCCTTTGACAATAGCTGCCAGAGCGAAAACTGCTAACCTGTCGTGGCAGTCCCAGTGCAATAACGTGACGTTCAGTTAAGCTTGAGCACACCTTCCAGGACACTATTGACAGACTCAGTACTCATGCATCATGATGCAACGTTGACTATCAGACATTTTTCATGGCCGACATGCCACGGCATGCGATGATTTGATTTGCGGAGTACCCCGAACCTTCTAACTCTGTAGCTCGGATCCCCCCCGCCGCGCTTTCTGAGCCCCCAATATCCACTGCAGGTCTCTCTGCACCTTCATATTCCTCGCCCGCTGTCTCCGCTTGTTCAAGTGACTCCAGTCCTCGCCCACACCCACCGCCGCTGGCGTCATCGCCGTCGAACCAGAAACCACCGAGACGAGGCTAGGATTCGGCTTGACGCTCTGACTTGCAAGTGTCGTGGTCGGTGCTTGCTTAGGCCTCCACAACCACGCCGTGAACGCGCCTCGCGTCATGACTTTCTCGATACGGTTATGGGCTGCCAAATCGCGTAGTACGACCGTCTTTAGATGCCTGTTTTTTCTCGCGTCGTAAAACAGACAAAACGGGTGAGAAGGGGTGAAGAAGACGAACCTCATGGAGCGTATTTGTATTTGGTCGTCTGTGTTGTCAGCCCGGCCGGCAGCGAGCTTGTAAATGTCTTTTGTCGCTAGAGGTGTCTTGGACGAGTTAATGATATTGAGTACTATCTCGCGTGCTTTTGGGGTGGAGTGGCGAGGCCATTGGTAGAGCGAGGAAAGTGTGAAGGTCATGGTCGAATGCGACGCGACGAGCAGTCACGCTGAGTCAGCACTTCAGCTTCACCAGGGGATTTGTCTTTTACGTTGACCTCGCAACGCCAACGACGAATTTCGATTGAACTGTAGACTTTCGCGTCCTCTCCGCAATCAAGCATTTCACCTTCTTTGCCCCCGCCCACTCTTTTCTTCAAGCGAGATGGTAACTTGAAATGGGTTGTTAGTGACAAGCACAGGCAAGGACACCCTGCTAGAGCTTCACCAGAGCCTATGAGGTACGCATTCTCCAATTACGCTATTGCAGAACGCTTACAATACATATGTTTGATGAAGTCATTGGGCGATCCTTAGTCTGTCATTTGAAAACTTGACGCATCGTCTTTATGATGCGTTCGTTACCCCGTCCGGCCCTGTGTATTCTGCTATCTGGTCCCGTGTGACTGCTGAAGAGCGCCACACGCATGTGTTAAGAAAAGTCTCGAGTCACCAGACCGTTACTCTGTCATTCTTTGTCAGATAGAATTTTCTAATGCCCTAACTGCTGAGGGGAGGCTCAGGTAGTCCTTGAGGCTTGCGGACGCTTTCGGTCATAAAGCTGTTTGTAAGCGCTCATCCCGTTCCCCCGAAGCAACGCCGAACTGACTACCTCCAGATGATATTGATCTTCATTGCAATCATACCCTGTATCTCATGTCCAACCAGTACACCCCGCATCCGTTCGAAAATATCAAACTGACCTATCTGAAGATGATCTCACCGCCAACCAGGTTATGATATATTCATATCTATCTGTATTTCGCGTCCTCCTCGGAGTTGGCGTTGGAGGAGACTACCCGATGTCGCCTTCGCGGTTATTAGTGATCGATCCTCCATCCGTAAAGAGGTACGCTTCCATATCTTTTCCAACCAAGATTGGGGAGGCTTGGTCTGTTGGTCGTGATCATTGATCTGTCGTGTTATAAGCATGTCATGAAAGACTTTCACGAGACATCCAAGGTAGACGGACGGAGGTTGGTGATATTTATTGCACTCGAACTTTGGTGCCACTATAACCACACGTGGAAGGCTAAAAAAAGTACTGTACACTCCATGTCATCCTATGCCTTCTTTTCGACGACGTGTCATGAAACTGCTCAACTTGTCGCGCTCATGCCAGCGGACTGGCACTGGGTTGGACGCTGATTGCAACATATGCCACTGACCAAATATACGAGTCTCCAGAGCGTTCGAATCTCGAGCTTCAGTAACATGGTTCAAATCGGTCACATCAATGTAAATTTTATAACCAATACTACGTCTGCTACATAATACGGCCTACATACGTGTTCCTGTCAGGCGGCCTTTTCCTCCTTACATTGTATAGGAAGCCAGCGGATCGTCCATATGTACATTGTGCACTGATCTCGCCACCTACTACCAATATTAGCGGAGGCGAATAAACGAGTGAAAGAGATCGGGGGTTGGAATATGCTTAGGTTTTGCAATTGTATGAAAGAAGGTACGGAACGGATGGCTAGATGGGTGAGATGAATAGGTTGGTAACAGAATAGACATGATATGAGAGGCGTATAAGCATAAAAGCCATCGCAAGAAGTCAGGATAGATGGTAGGGTAGCGTGGGCGAGAACAAGCATCGTCAAGAAGTGTAAGGGAGACTAGAGTGGTAACGCGAGAAACGAGCACACGATAGGCGAAAGAAACGCACGGATAGACATGAAGGAAATGCAACCAAAGGTTAAAAATCCCGAGTCTATGCGTTTCGGAGGGGTCCCATGGCGCGGCGTGCAGGTTCATCCCGTTCTGCAAATACAGTTCCAGCACGGAGTCCCTCTCTGGGAGCTAGGCGCATTTTCGCTGCGGTCTCTCTGCGCTCCCGTTCCTCGCGAGCTACGTCGACCAGGCTCGGAGAGGTCACAGGTTTGTATGGGAGAGTCTCTGTCTCAGCACAGTCCACATGAGAAATTTCCTTACGAAGCCCGCTTCCTGCCCCGTTTTGTTCGCCTTCTGAAGTCTGCTCTTGATCCTCTTGCGAAGGTTGAACTTTGGTACGCTTGACACCTTCCACGGTGTTGCTCTCACGACTACGGTCCCGAGACTTTCTCTTTCCAACAGAAGAGAAGAGTTTCTTCGGAGGACAGGCTTCAGCGGCTTCGTAGTCAGGGTGGTCAACAGGTAATTTGGAGGCAGCGATGACCTCGGGAGCGAGTCCATAAAGGGGATTGTGGAAAGTCGCCTTTTGCCCACGGCTGGATGATACTTGAGATGAATTCCTATGTGCGCATATATGCGTGGCACTTACAAGACATATGTGATCGTTGGCTTCTCCTCATATCCTGGGGTGGGAGTCTCTTCCCGTTCAAGGGCTTCGCCGACAACCTCTTCCTCGTCATCGCTGCTGTCCCATTCTGAACCTAGTTTGACCTTCTTACTTGACTCGATGAGGAAAGGGTTGTTTGGCGAATCACGCTCGGGCCAAATTTTAGTGGACTTGGGCTTCACAGGAGTTTCGAACGCCTCGGCGGCCGTCAGCAACAGAGCACGGAGGAAGGGTTTCGGTGGTGGAGTCACAGGAGCAACCGGGCGTGTCAAAGAAGCATCACGCTCCACGGAAGCAGCGCGCGCAGGTTGGATCGACGGTTGCCTCCTCGACGGTGGAGGAGATACGGGGGCCTTTACACGATAGCTGAGCATGGCAGGCGACGGTGAGCTATCCACCGTCGTATCCGCCTGTGTCGCCTTCTTCTTCGGCTTCTCCCTAGACGAACCACCCCGACCAGTCCAAAACATATTTTCGTCCTCTTCGTCCTCGTCGTGACCAGGAAGTACATGAAGCGTGCGATGCCTTTTATAATCTGGACTTTCGTCTTCGGAATGCTCGTCGGTGTATGAACGCGCGCGCGATCGCGAGCGTTTGTGAAAGGTTCGTGGAGGGGTCGGAAGGGATGCGACAGAAGCTGAGCGTTTGAGTGGATTCGAGAGTTCGCCTACGCGGTACGGCGGATTGGACGAGTCGAGAACTTGATTCATCAACATAGTCTGGTAAGAAAGAAATGAAGGAGAACAAGAAATGAGAGGAAGAGAACGTTGTGGAAGAAGACAAGGTTGGTTGCGACGAGCACAATGGCAAACCACACACAAATAATGATAAATAACCCCTAGCGCCTCTATTTATTGCTGTGCCACTCGGATTTCCAGGTTGTCATTTCTCATGAGTACAGTGAGTCACCTGATAATAGACACCATTGTGTTCCGAAGGCAATGACTGCATTGCACTTCTTGCTGTGGACCTCTATCATGATGCATCAGAAATTTGCACAGCAACTGGCCGCCTTCGATATAAACCTTCATTACTCAGAACTTGCCCATTGTTCAATTCCCACTCATGAATCAAGACAATCGATCCTCTTGTCTCCCCCAGCCACGACAAAAGACATTGCGCGACTCGGATTCGCATTCACCACCTACCAATGAATGCGAACATTTCTTTGTAACACGTACGTACCAATTTTAGGTTGGCATACCTGGAGACATCGCAAACACACCTATTTAGTCATACGTGCCACGAATGTTGCATCCGGCCTCCGTCGCATGCCAGCAGGCTTTCATGTCATCGTAAAAGTCGATGCAAGGACCATACAAACATCCAACAAACCCGTGTCGACAGTGAAGGATGTCGTAGAATGGGATGAAGAAATCCTCTTGTGCGTTATCCCCTTGCCGGATCTCTGCTCATTTCATTCAATTGCTGCCAAAGGCCATCGGATCGATCATCGGCTATTTCTTGCAGTCTCTACGCATCCTTCGAGCTTGGACCGAGGCTAGGAAACGGAGAATTGCTCGGTCGATTCAAGAGTACTGTAGGAAAAGTGTTCTATCATCAGAATGAAGAACTTCAGTGTGAGCATCTCCTTTGTTTACCATACACCCCCTCGTACTCACCAACTTTACAGCGCAGAAGGATGATATATTGTCGTTGTGTTCGTCCCTTCGCATCATCACGGAGCGACGCATTTGTGGCACGAATGGATCCTGTCCCAAACTCGACGTAGTAAGCAGGTTGTTCATGGCGCTGTAGTCATTTTCTGAACTGATGGTAACAGCTACCGGAGTCACTCGAAATGAACCCGCTGGAACAACTCACTGACGAGGGACATCGTGCTCTCCTGCGTTACCGCCAGTGGCAGGACCAAATGGATCTAGATGCAGCCGTCCAGACTTTCCAGCGTGTTCAGGAGACTTGCGACAACGATCACCCTCATCGCTCAGCCATTCTATTCAATTTGGCCAATGCAAAGTTCATCGACTGCCAGGCCAACTATCGGTACCTTGACC
>JBBPNU010001247.1:0-10142 GCA_038091055.1 Leccinum angustisporum
TGGCAGACACCTCAAACATCAGACGGGAAAGCAGGAAGGAGAAAATCGGTGTCATAGCGCCGCTCGCCAAGCACGCGGCGAGACCGAGGAAGAAGACATGTTTGGCGGGAATGGTCGGATATATGACTCCGTGGATGACGCCGGCCTGCCGGATTCTGCCGGAAAATCCATACCCCAGTCGTCCTCAGGATAGCTCACCTATAATCAGAGCTGCGGGGAAGGCGAGTCTCAAGATCTGGTATGGTACGGTGGGAAAATCAGACCAAATCAGACGTCTGGTGGAAGGAATCGGAGCAGCTCAACTCGAATAGGTCTGGTTTTAGTTCAGATGTCTGATCTACATCTGTTTTAGATACCGTTGGAGAGGTCGTTTGCGCAGTGATTGTGAACGTGAACCTGATATATTAAAAACTGGTCAGATCCACAACCGATTTATGTAGAAGAGAGGACCCAATGCGACTACTAGAGTGAAAACTTGAAGATATAAAGGCCTCTTGTTGAAATGGTCGAGGAAGCATCACACAGAACATGCATCTGAAAGCATTCGCGTCCTATCTCAGTGTGCTGTTGCCACTCTTCATTGCAAGCATAGCACAAGCGACTCCTGTGCCAGTGGGTCTCGAAGTTCGCCGAGAAATATTCAAGCAACTTGGTAAAGACGTCTACGAGTTAGGTCAGTGTGATTCGAATAGATCTTTGGAGCCTTGGGAGCTGACCTTGAGGAAAGGTCCACAGAAACGGGACAATGTAGCGGAGGATGAGGTAACTGGCACAAGCGGCAACTGGTACTGGTCAGTGTCACTGAGAGAGATATTGTAAAGCCCAGCTGACATTCAAGGAAGGAGATATAAACGTGATAATAGATTGGCGGAGAATGAAGAAACTGGCGCAAGCGGCAACACCGATAATCTGGTCAGTGTCACTTGAAGCCTTAGGAGCTGACCTTAAGGAAAGGTCCGCAGAAACGGGACAATTTAGCGGAGGATGAGGTAACTGGCACAAGCGGCAACTGGTACTGGTCAGTGTCACTGAGAGAGATATTGTAAAGCCAAGCTGACATTCAAGGAAGGAGATATTGATATCTTCCTGAGGATCACGCCTACGTGACTAGAGAGTGTGTGTTTTCTTGCAAGCTCCCGGATAGTAGCCAGTACAATTTCTTTCTTCTTTGTTTCTTGCGCAGTTTTATCTAGTGTCTCGATGTGTTAGCATGACCTGTACTTTGTATAGATGAATGAATGAATGTTACAATGTGTTCTTGCATGGGTGACATTCACCTGGTTAGGAACGACTCGTTAGTGCTCCTATCTCTTGCTTGTTCGTACCGTCACCTCTTCGGAGGAAGAGGGCGAGGGCGACGACGCGTGGTGACGTGCACTCTCGGTGGAGAGAGTGCGTGGTCGCCAGGCGGGCAGGAAGGGCGAGACGGAGATGCCAGTGGGGACGCATCGGCGGAAACGGGCGTCGCTAGCCCGGGAAACTCTTACAAAATTACCGAGTAAGACACCAAT
This sequence comes from Leccinum angustisporum, assembly GCA_038091055.1. Classification (NCBI taxonomy): domain Eukaryota; kingdom Fungi; phylum Basidiomycota; class Agaricomycetes; order Boletales; family Boletaceae; genus Leccinum; species Leccinum angustisporum. The sequence continues at coordinate 1,512 of JBBPNU010001247.1, forward strand.
ACCAACGTCGTGTCCCGACCGGAATAGCATCGCCAGGGTAGAGACTCGGCTCAAGGGAAGGTCGGGCAGGAGGCACGGGGGTACTGGTCTAGGCAGCAGCCTAGCCTAATCGATGTAAATTGATCACAGCAGGCGCTTGCTGTCCACACAGAGACAAAAAAAATCTTCATGCTGGACGTTGTCACCCTGGGGTGCGCTTGCCAGTGTGCGCGCTGCTGACACCTTGGCGTCGTCGTCGTCGTCGTCGCTGACAATTGATTCCGGGCCCGCCGCTCCAGCTAATGCAGTGATTCAGAGTCTTCAAAGTTCAAGCTTCAGAGAATTGCTTGACCGTAGTAAAGTTTTCGCCCCACCTCACTTTACCACTTTACTGTTACTTTACACTTTACATCCACTTTATACTACTTTAGTTGAGCTTTACACTATGTATACCGTACTTATGTAGAATGCTGCCGGCGCGCGCATTTGCGCTGGAAACGAAAACGGTGCTGGAGTTTTCCGCGTTGGGTAATTATGTGAAGTATTATTGCTCTTAGTTACGCCACGACTCGATCGTCCTGTACTCTTTAGCAATTTTACAGGCTCCCATGCTGATATGCAAGGGAGTCGTGTTTCGCTACATTCGCGTCCGATCGATATCGCCCGTTGACAAACGAACACAGGCCTAATCTGTTCATCTTATTACATAAGCATCGGCGCTGCAGTGCACTCGCGTGCGTTCCGTTCCGTTCCGGCTCCCCAAAGTTTTCGAACGGTCGCGGGTTACATAATTTCTCGACATAAGTCTCTTCCTCCCCAGATCGTCACCATGAAACGATGGACTTCTCTGTCTGAACTCCGCCAAAAAAAGTTTGTTATCTTTTACATGTATCAGTTGATAAGTTTTATCTCCGCGGGGAGGCTACAATTGCATTGATTAGGCAGGAGGGAAGATTCGAATTTTATCCAAACTTCACGCAGTAAAGGTCAGTTGAACGCCTCACATGGCTCGCAAGGACCCGCAATACATTCCCCTCAGGCAGTACGTGGTCGACGAGGGAGAGCGCTTCTACGCCGATTCTCTCACTGGCACCGACGAGCCTCTATCCTCACTTGCTCCTCCTCAGCTTGAAGGCAAATATGAAGCAGTTTTCAACGCCATTTTTCGCTGGGAGCGGGTTACTCGTGGCGCTCTTTTTCTCCTGTTAACTCTATTTTTCGCACTCTGGTTCATCACCGTCAATATGCGCAAGTGCACGTATATCGCTAAATATTGTGAGTGAGGCTTGTATATATGTTTCGTATACTCGTGGAAGACAAATCTAACATGAGTTTGTAGCTCCAGCCAATGAAGCCATCGAGTACCTTGAGCATGTCAAATACCAGGCCGCTCTGCGCTTCACAACCCCGTGGCGAGGCGACGAGTCCGCGAATCCTAGCTCCGATATCGATGCTGCTTGGCGTCGCATTAGCACCGACGGTGGGCATAATTTCGCTCAGAGTTGTTGGGTGAGCTGACCGTAACCGCATGGCAGTCAAACCTGTCCGGGTGACTAAAGAGCAATTGCACAAGATGGGAATAGTGGTCTCTCCGATGACGGTGACAATTCCGCAAGAAGAAGGCGGGGGTTACCTTGCATCGTTGGAGGTCACTCATCATTTACATTGCCTGGTCTGTCAACCAATCCACGCACAGTCTAAGCTTTCATCCTTATGATCTTCGACAGGACATGCTCCGTAAAGCCACTTACAGAGAATACTATGAATCCTTCGATCCAGCGTTCCAAATCGAATCTGACACACTAATGAATCAGCTTGGTGAGACAAATTCCTATCTTGTTTTCATGCCACAGGTGATCCAGTACTGAGCCTGGACGTCGCTTGGAATAGACACTTGCGTTGAGATCCTTCGCCAAGCCATGACATGTTACCCAGACATCAACATGGTTCCATATTACTGGGTATGCGATAAACACGTCCCATTTCCAGATTCCAGCGGTGTCCATCGGTGCAAGAATTTTGAAAAGATACTCGATTGGGCAGCTTGGAGAGCAGTCGACGTTTTCTGAATCTCGACCTTCCCAATGGAGAAGAAAGAAGACGGCGCAACAGCCTGGAACAAAATACGCGCCCCTATTTTGTTCGGTCATATTAGAGGCCATTAAGTATGTAGATGTCGTAGACTTGCCGCGTGTAGCTGTACTGCATCATCGTTACACGATTCATGATAAATATTACCTGTTCAAATCGGCTAAGAAATAAATATTGGTCATTCTTTCACAGTCAAATAGTCCGTACAGTTCGAATGAGATGAGATCCTGATCCACGGTAAATTTAAGGTCCCAGTTCCATGTATGTACGCTGAGGAAACGACTGCAATAAGTTCGGGCGCGACGTCGTAGAGACTCGGCTGTGTTGAAGCCTCCACAATTTCGTCCGATCATAATACAACTTCCATCATACCGAGACCAATTCCGCACTCTCCCAACACAGTCAAACGATACCGATACTGTCACACATGGTATGCTCTGGTAACTCCGTCTGATCCCCGAACTTGACCACATGTCCACTGAGCACGTGCGCGTTGTGCTTCTCCGACCAATCGAGGATCCGTTCAAAGTCCACGCATTGATGTACAGTGTTCAAGTTTGTCTGCGGATTGTCGAGACCGGGGACCCAGTCATAGGTGACCATCGTGAGGTCCGATGTGCACATGAGCTTCTGCCGAATGATCTCGACGCAGTGACCTAGTACATCACATAGTAGTATTGGTCGTCAATACAGCATGCACAGTGCAAGAGAGAGAAGCATATATACCGAGATGAGGGCGGATCTTGCTATTGAACGACGGGTCGAAAGGAGCGTAACAGTCGCGTCTGAGGTACTTCCTCAACATATCCTAAGATATGTAGGTCAGAGAGGGTCGTAATTATAAATCAGAAGCTATTTTTTCCTACCAGGCAATGAAGCTGATGGTAGCTATCCACCTGTGACATGTACCCTCCACCATCCTCGGGTCTGTATTTGACTGCAGCGGTAGTGTCATTCCCCCCACTCATCAAGAACTGCTCTAGGGTCAACCGAGTAGCTTTGACTTGTCGGCCTGGTCAAAATAATGCACGACGTCCACAAAAAGAGAGACCTTACCATCTGCACAAATCCTCTCCCAAGCAGCCTCGAGTTCAGGACTTGGATCTCCACGATAAACACAAGTTGAATTCACAGCGCCGTCGAATTGTTTCTCGACGTATCGGACAGCCTCGTTCACTGGCGCTTCAATATGATATGTCAGACGGTCCACTCTCTTTGCGAAAGTTGTGCTTACAATAAGTCAGAAGGGGATCAAGAGGGCAAGAGGTTTCTATGGAGTTAATCCACAGTGAAAAGAAGACGGAAGCGAGGACCAGCAGGAGGGCATGGACAGCGAGCGACCTCACACCACGGGAGAGAAGTGACTCGAAACCTGATATATCCCCTTTTTTCTTATCGACGTGCGTTACAAGTGTCTCGAGACTGTCATTGTTGGTCGCCCAGTCGAGCGCAGTATTGGGGGGAGAAGTCATGATAGGTCGTGGTTGAAACGTTGATCATTCAGCCTGAATCCTTGAGGACTTCAAAGAATATGGGGATTAAAGCAACAGTCCATTAGCCTTCCGACTCGCGAGAAAGCATAACCGCATCGAATTCACATCTCCGAAAGCATAAAACACCTACCAGATCTACGAATTTCGTCGGGATGACAAACTCAGTAGTTAAGAGCCAGAGTTCGACAAAATCCCCGGTCACGTCCGAGTCGCAGAAAATGTTTCAGCTTTGCTTCTGTGGAGGGAGTCTGCCAGTTTGACGAATAACTGTTTCATACACGGGCCGCCGTGATGGGCGGTGATCACAAGTACATCAAAGCTACCTTGCTTAGGTCGTCAAGGCACCATCACGTAGAAAATGCACCTCAAAGCTTTCCGCTTCTATCTTGGTGTAGTCTTGCCACTCTTCATTGCTTGCACAGCAGGAGCGACCCCTGTAGGTCTCCTTCTCCGTGAAATATCAGAGGAAACTAAAGAATATGCCCATGACTTTGGTCAGTACGATTGAAATGGATCTGCGAGTGACCTCAAGAAAAGGTCAGCGCACACGTGGCATCCTGGAGGAAAGGTACCAACAAGGTATCATTGAGTGGTTAGTGTGATTGAAGGAGATAGTAGACCTTGTTTATCGCAGAGCCAATGGCGACGTTTCTGTTCACAGTGAGATGTGGTCTTCCGACGTTCCGTTTTACATAAGCCTGAGAAGACCACCCTAACGCGCTTCCGTTTTGGTGATCGTGAGAAGGATGCCAAAAACGCGCGACAAAGTACTGACCAACCAGGTTAGTTCGCAGCATCGTGCGCTTCTCACTTACCCTGTCATTCGAGTTGCTTCGGTTTATCAAGAATTTCGTAGGAAAACTATATCTTTTGGCTATCTCCATTTGAAGGCTTCAGGTCAATTTGAGGGTTGTCTCACGGACTCGGACTCGGATCAACATGGACTCGCGGAGGGATAGACAGAACTATGCTCTGCTGGAAGATAACGACGACACCGTGTCTCGACTCGCGCAGCAAGATCAGGTTCCCTGGTACAGAAAACCCAATCTTCGACTGTTATACCTCTTGATGTTTCCGGCTTGTATTGGAGTCGATATGACATCTGGGCAAGTAGTTATATTCCTTTGTTGGAACGTAAATTGCTTATGCAAAGATAGTTACGACTCGTCCATGGTCAACGGCCTCCAGGCTGTTCCTTCTTGGCTCGAATGTGAGGGAGTATCCGTCATTGATGCCATAGACTATGGTTTGACTCGAATCACAGATTATAATCATCCTCATTCCACGTCATTGGGTCTCATGGTTTCAATGTATTCCTTGGGTTGCGTCGTTGCTATTCCGTTCACCCCCTTCGTCGCGGATAGGTTCGGCAGGCGGTATCCAATATTTCTTGGAGGTATAGTCTCCGTGATTGGTGGTATTCTTCAAGGATCCGCTTTGAATTGTAAGTTAGTGACATCTCTCGAATCTCTTGGATGCCTTTCATGACGTGAATTGGTTAGTCACAATGTTCGTCATTGCTCGTTTCATCCTTGGGTTTTCCATTGTATTCTGTGTGGTAGCTGCCTCTACTTTGATTGGAGGTATGTCGATGTGATTTTAGCTCGCCGATCCGTTCGTTATGTAAATTATGCAGAACTCTCACATCCCAAGGAGCGAACTGTTGTGGGTGGCATTTTCAATGCTGCTTACCATCTCGGTAAATTGAGATTATCGCCAACTGTGAGCGGTTTTTAGGCTAATTCACCCTAGGCTCTATACTTGCTGCTGCCGTAACCCTCGGAACCTTTTCCATGAGCAATAATTGGGGGTGGAGAATCCCGTCCTACCTGCAAATAGTTCCTGGCCTGCTTCAGGTTTCATTTATCTGGTTCATCCCAGAGTCTCCTCGTTGGCTAATATCTAAGGGAAGGAGCAATGAAGCACTGGATATTCTTGTCAAATATCATGCAGAGGGAGATGAAAATTCCGAGTTTGTTAAGGCAGAGCATGCTCAGATCGAGGAGACGCTCGAAGCGTACCAGAAGACTGCCCGGGTGAACAAAAAAGAGATGTTTTCAACACCAGGAATGCAAAAGCGCATTCTCATTACAACATTCCTTGGTCTATGTTCCCAGTGGAATGGTTCCGCATTGCTTTCGTGAGCCACGTCATTTGTTGCCGTCTGTCGGACCACCCACCTATTGTGCCGACAGTTACTCCCTTCCACAACTCTTGGACAACATTGGTATTCACGATAATGAAACGAAGAATATCGTCAACCTGGCCAGAAGTTCTTGGATGTTGCTCAATAGTTCACTTATCTTATCGATCGTGCCTCGATACCCTCGGCGTACCATGTACTTAGTAAGTAACGGTCTTGGATCACCCATGTATTGACATGCTGATAACATGTCCAGACGTGTACCGTTTCTCTTTTTGTTATACTCTCTGCTTTTACTGTAGCCAGTGCAGACTATACGCTCACTCATAGAAATCTGTCTGCCCAAGTGGTGCTAGCGTGAGTATCAAGTTCACCGAAAACGCTGTGCTTGATGCCATGCTCACTATGCTACAGTCTTGTCTTTTTGCAAAGTCCAGCTTACAATCTGGGATTCGGCTCCTTGGACTACAGTAAGTATTGCGACAAATATTCATCATATCAGGACGAAAATGGACTCAAACGTGGATAGGCTTCGTGCCGGAGATCTTCCCTTTCCATGTCCGTGCTAGCGGTCTCGCATGGTACCAATGGTGGTCTCGTGGCGGGATGTTCCTTGCTCAGTTCGGTAATCCCATCGGGATCGACGCCATAGGTATGCCCATGTTCGCCACATAGTTATTAGTGGTTTCTGAAGTCAATGGGATAGGATGGAGATGGTACATCGTGTAAGTGTCAACCTTGGACACCCGTGTTACAGTGGACACGAGCGAACATACAACGACAGGTATTGTGTGTGGAACGTCTTCCAGGTCGCGTTCGTCTACGTGATGTTTCCAGAAACGTCGGGTCGCACGCTCGAGGAGTTGACGTTCTGTAAGTACGGTAAATCCTTCGCGACAGTCACACTGACGCAGGTTTGGGCGTATGTCATGTCTTGACAGTGTATGAGGAGGACCGAGAAGCACTTCGACTCAGCGGAGTTGACCCGTTGCACGAACACGGAGACGATACGTACGGTACTATGGAGGGTCATTCTGGAAGAATCGTCGATGGCGAGCGGGGATGAGGTTTGCATTCGTGTGTCCGACAGTCTTGTTCACAACGGAAGAATGTAACGTGCGTGGTATGTAAATCGATCAGTGCCAGGTTGATGCACGGCTAAGCTGATTCAGATGACTCCGTCCGGCTTTCAACGGTGAAATCGTGTACATATGTACATTACATTACTGTAATACCTGGCAAGAGACTCGACTTGAGACGCCCAGTGACTCTAGCGCTCATTTTCAGGCACATCAACTGAGGAAAGACATTGTGTCGCACTGCGGCCGAGCAAGGCCGGAGTACGAGGACTTCGGACCAGCAACGTAAGCAGCATCTTCTTTTCTTCTTCGTACCGCCACTTCGCTCGTCCGCGCCTCGGACTTCCATTCGCCCTCGCTCCTCGTCGCACCCACCTCACCTCACCATACCCTGAACTCGTCCTCCACCGACTTGTCACCTCGCAGCCTCACCCACTGGGTCCCCAGAGCGCGCGAGAGCACCCGTTGTGTGAGCTATCACTGAAGGCGTTCCCTCCCGCCCAGCCAGCTCATGCCCAGCCAGCAGGTCTCTCCCGTTCCGGACCGGAAAGCGCTTCGCCTGCTGCCTCTCTCCTTCCACTCGTTCCCAGTTTCCCCCTAGTACCTAGTATCGTATGGATTCACACTACATACAATACATTCACCTTTTTTTCCCAGCGTACACAGCGCCTGTTCGTAGTCCATGACTTGTTGTTGCCTTTCAAATCAGGCACGAAGGTCGGAGTCCGGAACGTGCCAAATCAAGAAGAGTCAGACAACCCACGGCCAACACGTTCCGTCCGAGCGCGAGTTTTAGAGAATACCAAAGGAACACTCCGCAGCCTGCCTTCCCTTTCAGTCGAGTTCCGTCGGAGTAGAACACGACTCACTTCAAGTCGTTCAGAATTCTCTCAGTGACCACAATGAGCTCACAGAGGGATGGAGAAGGCCATGCTCCACTGGAAAATAACGACATCGTATCTCGACTCGCGCAGCAAGATAAAGTTCCCTGGTACAGAAAACCCAACCTTCGACTCTTATATCTCTTGATGTTCCCGACCTGCATTGGAGTCGAGATGACATCTGGGCACGTAATTCATAATCGCGTTCGGTCGTAAATTGCTTGAATACGGAGACAGTTACGACGCGTCCATGGTAAACGGCCTGCAGGCTGTACCCTCCTGGCTCGAGTGTGAGGTAGTCTTATCAGATATGAATGCCAAAGTGGTCTGACATACTTTATTGAATAACAGACTATAACTATCCTCGTTCTGCCACTCTCGGTCTCATGGCTTCTATGTATGCTTTGGGTTACGTTGCTGCTGTTCCGTTTGCGCCCTTCCTTGTCGATAAGTTCGGCAGACGGTATCCAATATTTCTTGGAAGTATAGTATCTGTCGCAGGGGGTATTCTTCAAGGGTCTGCTCTGAATTGTAAGTTAGTGGTATCTTTCAACCCCCCTGGATGCCTTTCATGACGAGGGTCGGATAGTCACGATGTTTGTCATTGCTCGTTTCATCCTTGGATTTTCCATTGTATTTTGTGTTGTGGCTGCATCCGCTTTGATTGGAGGTGTGTGGATGTGATTTTATTTCGCTGATCCGTTCTTAAAACTGTACAGAACTCTCTCATCCCAAGGAACGAGTTGTCCTGGGTGGTCTTTTCCATACTGGTTATTATCTCGGTAAACATCATTGTCACCAACTGCGGGGGTCACTCTAAGCTAATCACCCAAGGTTCCATTCTTGCTGCTGCTGTAACCCTTGGGACCTTTGCCATGACCAGTAACTTGGGGTGGAGGATCCCGTCTTTTCTGCAAATAGTACCTGGACTCCTTCAAGTCTGCTTCATCTGGTTTATCCCAGAG
>JBBPNU010001248.1:0-10138 GCA_038091055.1 Leccinum angustisporum
CAGCGATTCTGCACTGGAGCGGAGTGACCCACATTCGGCACGATCATCGTCTTTCCTCCTGTCCTTCTCCTTGGAGTCCCTCCTCCGTGCGCAATAATGTCGGGCCCGTTGGCGGGATCCACATAAATCACAAATTCGCTGCCTCCGTTGTTATGCGCCTTCGACTGAAAAGTCCCATTCGCAAGTTTTCACCGACAACCAGAGGAGACTGAGCTCCGACTGCTCGGGAACGAGATATATTTAGGATGCCTTGAAGGTGATGAACCTTGGCGCGGCATAGCTAGGCTCATTCTGCGAGTTGGTTCAGCAAGGGGTGGCGTGGTCAAGCGAATGGTCGGAATTCTTGGTAGGCGCAGCGGCAGGGGCCAGGAGGTTGACCAGACTGTTGACAGCGATGGACAAGGCCAGGCTCAATCCCCTGGCCCAAGGCGCTCACAATTTAACATCGCATCGCGGAGAGCGAGGACGGAATTCGGATGCATGAGGTAGGGCAAGTGTGAGATATACGAGCGCTCACTCGTGCATGTATTTTCGTGCACGTTTGTGCGCTGCATGTATTTGCAACGCGACGACGCCGACCACCATCGTGTACGCGCAGGAGGGAGAGGCCCGAGAGGGAGAGGAAAACGAGAACGTGCGAGGGCGAGCGGGGTATCGTGAGACGCGTTCACGTTCATGCTATGGAGGCGCGGGTGATGTAGGGAAGAGGGCGGGCGAGAAGTGAGGGGAGGGGCTAGAACGTTCAACGAGTGGGATGACATTACATAATGTATCTAAATTAGAAAGGCATTGAGTTCAGGTACAGCCAGTTAGCGATCAGTTTAGACACACATTCTGCAAAGTCGAGAACATGTTCATTCTGTTTGTCCTTTCCTTATCATTTTTCTCCCTGGATCCATTTTTTCGCAGTATAAACTTGGTAGCTTTACGAACGTAAATGCTACACATGAAGTTCACGCCCAAGAAGTTCTCTCCATGCTCCGACTTCTAACATTCAGAACATAAACGCACGGCAGCTTGAACAAACTTCAAAATTTTGCACACGTTAAACGATTTAATATACGTACCTCACATCAACTGTAAGATAGATATTTTATCTTTTATATTTGTGGTTCACGTTTAGAATACTAGCACCCAGCTCTATCCTGAACATTGCCGTTAAATGCCGTTGTGTGTATAGCAATACAACAGTCGAATGTACTCATACCTGCTGTGTTTTGACAGGATGGCGGTCAGTACGGGCACGCTGAGAGAAATGCTGGAAGTGTCACATTACTCACGTACTGCACCGTCCGCACGCGTGTTCAATATTTCATAATATATTCTCATTTCCGTTACAGGCCGTCCGATCAATTCGCGCATGGCCCTAGAGCGGTAACGTAAATTGTATCAATGAGGACGGTGTCCCCATCACCCCCAGAAAAAATGGGAATAGAAACAAGACAGTGCATGGCAGGGTTAAGCAAAAAGAGTAGCCCGATAACAGTACATACTGTAATCAGAAACTTTCTACATGACTAACAATCACTGCCTCATTGACCGACGTTTCACACAGTCGCTGAATTGTAGGTACGCTTTCTCGTCCTCCCTGGCGAGCGACGTCGAGATCGATCCAAAGAGCGATAGAAACGGATGTGGGATGTATCCGCGGCTGCCGTCGAGCAGCGCGTACCCCTGGTGTGCATTGCTGACCACAACCTCGGTTAGGGACGTAAGTTCCTCCTCGAGCCGCTTCCAGATCGTGGCCCACTTGCGGAGGGGAGACGTCGTGCTGCGCGAGTAGCTCGGGCACGAGCGAATCTCCAGACGGTGCAAGCTTCTCTTGTGGCGCACGATGAATTCCTCGATGCCCTCAGAGGAGGGAACGGGGTCGAAGACGATGTTCTCGAGCACCAGGCACTCAAGCGCGGGGTAATACAACCCCCCAAGCTGGGTGTTGAGGCTGTGGTACAGGCCCTGCGGGCTCCGCAGGATGAGCGACTTGAGGTTGGCGTTCGAGAGCGGCAGGAGAGAACTGAGCGAGCCGTTGATCGTCCTCGAGCCCGACCAGGTCACCAGCTCTGAGTTGGCGACAACCGAGACGGACAGATGGTGCAGGGGCGAGTCCGTCATGGATGAGACGAAATCGTAGCTGGCCGACGGCATCAGGACGATGTTATTGAGCGTGAGCGAGCGGATGCGAGAAGGCTCCGATGACGCCTTGATCGCGAAATGAATCGCGTGCAAAATAATGATTTGACGGTTCGTGAACCAAAATGGATGTTCTTGTACTTCTGAGCCGTCCTGGGAGATGAACGAAGGCCAGAAGTTGAGGACTACGCGTTCGAGGTTGTTGAAACCACAGAGCGAACAAAACGACTCTGTGAGGGTTTCTTCGAGGTCTGTGATTTCCATGTTATCATTATAGTTGCCTGTGGACAGTATGAGCTACCAGCCTTGAAAGAAAAAGGAGCATCAAGTTGTTCCGACATTTACCTTGAGGACTAGTCGATGGGGGAAGACTAAAGTGTGCGTGATCGCGTTGATCATAGACAATCTCGCGCACGTGAGCAGCGAGAGAGGGAGAATCTAGGATGCTTCTACAATTCTGGGCACTTTGGACGCTATTGCGAATGTGTAGTGTGTGGAACACAAGTGGGGTCACAAGTTGGTGGCAAGTGGAGTTGACGGATCTCAGCAAGAGGAGATCGGATGTAGAGGATATGTTCTCCACCACGGCACCCACGAGTTCGACTGCCAGTGGTAGATCCTTCATGTCAGCGGTTCGAGGGAGACAGAGATAGTGGGCACCCGTGGAGGGAATTTTGGTGGGTGGGTTCCGCCTTAGGTTCTTATATGACGGCTGTTTGCACTGATCTGTTGACCGCAATAACATTGTATCGCGATTAATGACATATATGGGATAAATGAGTGAGCAACGTAAGCATTGTTGGCGATACCGCTGGCAGGGGTATGTGTTACAGATCAGGATGGTAAAGTATAAAGTTTGACTGGCACCGCATGATAGGATTCCACTGCGATACTCATTAGGGGGTGAACCATCAAGTTTTCATGGTTCCCTTTTGATTAGCGACTGCTACAATGTTGCCCCGCATGCCTGTGACAAATCAGAGGTAAACTTGATCTCATTGGTATCTCCGATTCCCCAAGATTGGTTACTTACTCATTCATTCGTTTTACTTGGAGGTCAGTTTATTTCCTTGCTATATATACTCGATCAGTCTGAAAGGCTGAAACAGGTGTCACTAGCTTCAAGCATGTTTGAAGGGAAGATATACCTGTCGACGGCTGTGCCGGGTAGCAGATAGAGGGAGTGGAGCTGGGTCAGAGGGGTGGCAGGGGTCCATGCAGCTGCTGCCGGGTTAGGTTTAGTAGCGTAGCCGAGCGAAGTTGTCGTGTCCACCGATGCGTTCCCCTCTCGCTGACTTGCGACGATGTAATTGCCACTACGTCATTCTATGGTTGTGATAGTGACGTACAGAGATCGTACTGGCGTGCTCTCGAGAAAATGTACACTCTGGAGTCAGCAGCTTGTCTTGGGCCAATGTGAAAAGGCAACAACGCTATACCGGCATGATCTTAGAAAACCACATTCACGGTATTCGTCTCCTTTCGTAAGTGATTGGTGGATCCTGTGTAGACCACTGATCAGAATTTTTTTGCACCGTGTTTATCGGCAGCTCGGATGATGGAATACTCCATAACTAAACCTTCCATCAGTCCAAAAAGTCCACAAGCGATGGCTTACCAACTGCTGCGCCCGCCAACGTCGGACTCGAGCTTTAGTACTGTGTCAGTGCTGTCTCTGAAGCCTTGATTGATACTAGGAACCGATAGTTGGATTGAAAAAAAGTTGTCAGTCGTTCACGACCACACTACGGGCTAAAACAGGGGGTTACTGTTAGCGCCAATGATCTTTCCAAAGCTCAACGCCAGTGAAATTATTGTTGACCTCCTGAGAGTCCGCGACTGCGCTCCGCAATCTGTCTCCGTGATGGCGAGGCCACGGCCACGAGCCATATGTCGTTTGTGATAAGAAAAGTGGATCTTATGTAGACCAGCAGTAAGATGCCATCAACAACCATACGCGAGCCTGAGCGCCGTGGGGACCTCGGAGCGTTCAGCATCAAAACGGTTAAGCCGTGTGATTCAGTTCATCTGTGTTATCGCGGACGCCGCCATATGGAAGCCCGGGCCCGGCGGCATGGCCCCGCATAAGTAGATTGACAATGTTGAGTAACTGTGAGGAGAAATGAGGCAACTCCTGTGTGAGGGAAAATAGTATGCCGCAGACTCCCAGCGTGAAATCCGTGGGTTGCGAAAATGTAGTCACTCTTGCGTCCGTTTGCGGACTAGACTCGAACACAAGGATTATCGGTCACGTTCGGAACAACGCTGGGAGAGCACTCACGAGTCACAACCACAAAATTCCTATTCTGAGGGTAGTTGAAATGTTGAAGTTCGGGCATGCCGGTCACGGTGGAATCATCCATATTTACATAACTGAAGCTCCAGCCTATCTGAATAATGGTTTCTCGGGTATTAAATGATATACGCAGGGTCGTCGATGCTCTGGATGGTATACGTCACGTCGAATAGGTTCCTGGATATGAATTTCCCATCTGTTCGATCCACCCCACATGAATCAATCTCTCCGGGGTAGTGACAGTGAATGTACTTACTGTCCTCGTCGTTGTTCTCCGCACGCCACACGGCCTCATCCATGTCCTTTGCGACCCCGGTCTGTACATGCCGCTCGACCACGCGAGACTTTGCCCGGGCGGGGTCAATCTGGATCCACCAGCGTTCGTCCATCTGTGCGGCTGCCTGACGCCAGGGGTCGACATCCAGCGTCGTATACAACCCTTCGATGATGACTATGCGGTGTGAGGGTTCGATGACGACCGCGTCTGATGTCGGATCTTTGAGTGCGTGGTCGAACGAAGGGGCGCGCAATAGGACCGCGGCCGTGGGATCAGAGGACGAGTGATGATGATGATGATCTTGTGCATGATCATGTTCTATCGCTGCAGGGACTCCCAAGAGGCGCAGTCGAGCAACGAAGTCGACGTAAGCGGGTGCGTCGAACGTCCAGTGGATCCCACGGCGGTCGTGTGCGAGTTTGGGGTCGTCCATGGCGTCGAGCTGGGCGCGGGTGAGGTGCCAACCATCTTGCCTGATGAGAATCGCCTGTGTTTGCGACATGGATTGGGTAAGGAGCGCATTGACTTTGTGGACAAGACGGTCGGCAAAGGAAGTTTTGCCCGAGCCAGGCACGCCTGCGATGGCGATCAAGAGGCGCGCCGTGTTGGGAACACTTTCAGACGGTTATCGACGAACGAATCTGGCAGGAGTCAAAGGTACTAACGCGCTGAGCTTGTGTACGATGAACTGGGCACGTTCGAGGAGGACATGGTCCATGATAGAGTCCGAGGGCTGTGCAATCAGATTCAGGGAATGTTCCTGACTTTCTCCAATTTATTGTCTTCAGTCACCACAGCAGCTCCAAGTCTTTTCTCTTTGTTATATATTTTATCCCAAGTTACTACTACTCTAGACACGATGGGAGAAGGGTTCCAGAGGGGACGTACGCTGAAAAGGTGTGTTTGGTCTGTCCTTGAAGGTCGAGTTGACTTTGATGGCCTGCTCAGAGCTAATCCAACTACCATCCACGACAAGGTGCTCGTCGGATACCAGGGTTGGTGAGTGTCTTCGTCATCATTCGCAAGAACATTACGTCGAGCCCACTCGCGCAGGTTCACATGTCCTGGAGACGGCGAGCCCATCGATCCAGGTATGTACCTCGTACACGCTCCCTTTCATCCCTCATGCGCACATACTGCAAATAGGTCACAATGGATGGCTCCATTGGTTCCACCGCGGCCCCATCCCCGACGGCGGACGTCCCAACACCGATTACTGGCCTGACACTTCCGATTACGACCCATCCGAACTTTATCTCGCACCCGGCCTCAAGACTGCCTCTGGCGACCCCGTTCATCTATTTTCTTCCCGCAATCCAAGGACCGTGCAGCGACATTTCCATTGGATGGCCCTGCACGGCGTCGATGGTGCGTTTTTACAGCGGTTCGCGGGACAGTGCGAGATCAAGCCAGGTAATCACGGGATTCGCGACTTGAGGGATGAAATTGGGGATGTAGTGCGACAGGCCGCCGAGGCCGAGGGTCGGGTCTATGCCATCATGTCTGTTTTTTCCCTTGATCTTCTTTTTGTCATATCATTGATCCCTTGTCGTCGTGTGTGCCTAGGTATGATGTGTCGGGTGTATCGCCAGAGAAGATTAGGGATATACTAGAAAAAGACTGGATACATCTCCTTCGCGATAAGCATCTTCTCGACAGTCCCAGTTACCTCCATGAAAAGGGAAAACCCGTCGTCGTACTATGGGGTGGGTTGCGCATGACTCGTGTCACCCCTTTGTTTTTGACACGTGTTTATAGGTTTCTGTTTTGAAGGACGTAAACACACACCTGAGCTCGTGCGCTCAATTTCCGAGTTCTTTCATTCGTCTGTTCCGCAAGGGGTGTATCTCGTAGCAGGCACTCCAGGACATTGGCGCACTTCTAACTCAGATGCGGATCAGAATCCAGAATTTGTAAAGGTATGGACCGAGTGCTTCGATGCCATTTCTCCGTGGACTGTTGGACGATACGGAAACGAAGAGGACGCTGATCGGTGGGGCGAAGAACGCGTCAAAGCGGATGCCGAATATCTCAGGAATCTGGAAGCAGAAGGTGGGAGAAAGATCGATTATATTCCCGTGGTGTTACCCGGAGGCAGCGTTCGTCCACATTTCATTCCCCCTTTCGTTCCTGCTCAAGTAACATATGTACTGCATATTCTAGGGGTTCAATCTTTCAGAAGGAAAGTGGGGCATGAACGATATAAAGCGGAACGGCGGTCGGTTTTTGTGGCGACAGCTGCACAATGCAAAGCGTGCGGACGTGCGGACGATCTACTGCGCTATGTGGGACGAGTGCGTTTTGCCCCCTTTATCAATTGAAATGTTTCGATGTCTCAAACGTGACTGACTGCTCCAGGTACGACGAAGGCACCGTGTTCATGCCGGTCGTATCACACTCGTCTCAGCTACCTGTCCACCACGCGTTCCGGTTCATAGCGCTCGACGTCGACGGACACCAGCTCCCGTCTGACTGGTACATGCGCATCGCCGGGTTCGCGGCCGAGGCGTTCCACGGCGAACGTACGATTCTCGATACGTTTCCGTATAAAGAACTGGAAGACTATTGGAGCATGCGGCCACGGTACGAGGAAGACGCGGGCGGGGGCTCGGGCGGAGATGTCGACGATGTCGAGCGTGCGTTTAGGCAGTGGGAGGTCTCGCAGAGCAACGTTGCGGTTATACAGGACGACGCACCTCCGCCGTACAGTCTGGAAGACAACTCTTCCGTGTCCCGGACGCCTCCAGTGGGCCAGCGGCTGCAGCAGGAAGCCCAAACCTCGGCTGGATTTGGTGGACGGGTCAATACTGGTGGCAGACCCCCGCTCGTTCGCGACGACACTCGGCCTTCTTCGGCGAGTCATTCTCATTCTCCTTTGATGGCGACTATTGCGGGCGCCGCGGCTGTCCCGTTGGCGGCTGCGGCAGTTATGCATATGATGCCCTCGGGTACCGGTGGTGCAAGCTCCTCCTCATCTACCTCGTCAATGCAACAACAACAACATCATCATCAACATTCACAGTCGCCCGTTCCGCCGCGAATCAACATCTCGACCCGTCCTCCTTCGCAGCCGCAGACGACACGGCCAGGTTATTCTCCAGTCGAGGGTGGCATGACCAAGCCTTTACCATCACTTCCGCGACCCTCATTGGGGTACGTGTCCGGTTCGGGGGTGTCTCTTCCTCCTGGCGCTGCTGCTCCTGCGCTCGGCCATGTATCATACGATCCGGGCAGGCAGCCGCCGCAGCCACAGCCACAGCACCACCCGCACGCACACCATTTAGGACACAGCAGTTCCTCTTCTTCTTTTGGTCAACAGGCTGCGAGTCCTCCTCCACTGATGAAGTTGAACGCTGCTACTGGGATGTTAATGCAGGTGCCCGTCGGTGGGTACGATCACGATTACAGGCCGGGGCGGGGACGACCGAGGTCGAGGTCACGATCAAAGTCGCGATCGAAGTCGAGGTCCAGTTCTCGAAAGCGCAAACACGAACACAAGCACAGCCACGGCCACGGGTCTGGCCGTTCGTCGCCTTTTGGGTCTCTCCCCTACCGTCCTCCTCAAGTGCAACAGACGCATTCGGCACCTCAGGCGTATGTTCCAGGACACGGGCACAGTCATCATAGTCACAGTCACAGTCACAGTCATAGTCACAGTCACAGCCCCGCTCCTGGACACCACTCGCACACGTCAGGTTATCTCAGCGCTGGGGGGTTGTTTCCCACACCGAACCCCGTACCTGCATCGTCGGAGAGCGGCGTGCACGGGTCGTACGTTCCTGTGCAGTCCCATCCAGTTGGACACGGCGGGCATGAGGGTCACCCTACCTATGCGTATGGACACGAACATGGACATGGACAACCACAACCACAGCCACAAGGATATGGGCAAGAGTATGGATACGGACCGCGTATTGGGCATCACTCGCATCAATCGGGACAGCAGCAGACGGGGTACGGGTATGGGTACGAACCGGGGTATGGTTATGACGGCGTCGGAGCGGGGCCGTCTTCGTACCAGCCTGAGGGACAGCATGGGTATACGCCGCGTGAGTGTTGAATCCATTTTTTTTCAGTTCCTGTTCCTCGGAGAGAGACTTTTGACGTTGGACTTTCCAGATCCCTCCTCGAGCTATCGTCCACCATACGCGCCAGGGACTGCACCCAATATGAGTGGGTCCTACTCTAGTGGCCCTGCCGGCGGCGTCCCAGGAAATGGCAGTGGCAACGGGGGCGGAAAGTTATCAGCGGCGCTACACGCGGTCGAAGGGCTCGCTGGACGGCAAACTCTGCAGCAGTTGGAGAACACGGTAAAGACGTTGGCACATTGTGAGTTTTATTTCTTTTTCTTGGTTCTCTGAGTTAATCCTCTGCCAGCTGGTGGCGCGTTGTTCGGTAAACTCAAGTGAGGTGACGGGAATACTTGAAGGGCTGTAGCTCTGAAGACTTTACGATGCCTTTTTTTGTGTAAGACGGTTATAACTTATTCTATACCACTATGGTCCTTGCAAGGAAAAGCGCCGCGGCAGCGTTCTCGAATGGCAAATTGCCCTGGTCTAATAGGGGCAGGAAACGTCTACGAATGCGATCCGCCTTCATGTCATCAGAATCGATGACTGTTGGCCAGACCATGAAATTGATCACTTCATGGGATTACTTTGCCAGTGCCACTACGAAGTGTCACTCTGCGTTGTTTGTGGAAAAATCAGTGTGCCTTCATGTCGAAGCGGACCTGGTGGTCTGACCACTTCACCGATATCGATAGCAATGAAGTGATGGCATGACATGGATTCCATTCCAGTTGGTTCAAGCGTTGTCGCAGCAGTCTGTCTATTTTACGTTATAAGAGAGAGTGTTCCATGTGCGTAAGAAAAAAAAGTGTCGACTTGAATGTCCTAGACATGGTATGTAGTATAAAAGAGTCTGATGGGGGGCATGGTGACGTGTGCATGTATGTCGTGATGATAATACGGTCTGGCGTACGAACGGCGGCGATGACATAAATACAGGGCATAGAAATAACACGAGCAGGTAGTAACCAAGGAGATTGATGGACAGGGAACGTCGTCGAGGGAGGAAGGGCAAATGATGAGTGACCCCGAAAAAAAAATCAAAGGAAGATGCGACAAGAAAGAATCCCGTGTTCCACGAAGCGAGCGAAACGTGTCGCAAGAACAAGAAGTTGAAAAAGGAAAAGTTGGCAAGAAAGAAGAGACGGGGACAGGCGGATTGGTGAGTGGGTGAGATCTGAGTGCCTCTCCGTATCTAATCAGACCATGACGAGCCTGCCCATGACGTACGTTCCTCCGTTGACGAGGCCGAGGTTCATCATGTCCTTGCCGCCGAGACCGATGGCGGGTCCAGGCAACGTGCCCTTCCAGCCGCAGGGATGGTATGGCAACATGCCCACGTTCTCGTCCCACGAGTTGCGTTCC